>PVIW01013713.1:0-26237 GCA_004026585.1 Noctilio leporinus | reverse complement strand
GAAGGAACTTGTATCCTTTGCAACAACATGGATGGAACTGGAGAGTATTATGCTTAGTGAAATAAGCCAGTCAGTGAAGGACAGGTATCATATGATCTCACCCATTACAGGACAATAATGAGCAAAACTAACAACAAGCAAAACAGAACCAAGTATATGAATACAAGGAATAGGCCTGCAGTGGTCAGGGGGAAAGGGGTTGGGGGGAGGGAGGAGGCAGAGGCAAAGAAGGGGAGCAGCTTAGACAAGAACCTAGTATAAAGGAACCATGGACATGGACAACAGGTGGGATTGACTTTGGGGGGAAAGGGTGGGTGGGGATGGGGACAAAGGGGAGCAAAAAAGGGATGGATGCAATACAACAACAATAAAATTAAAAAAATAAAAGATAGATGTAACCCATCTTATGGTTGTACAGAAAGACAAAGTGTGCTTCTCTATGGTTTCATCTTGGCCAGAAATCTAGTTCTTTGTTTTATTCTCTTTTTGCAGATTTATTCTGTGTTCTTGATAGTAGCCTTTTACCAAATATGTATTTTGAGTGTATAGTGTCTGATTGTGTGACCTGTATTTAACTCCCCATCAGGGCTGTTATTCTATCAGTTACAGCACATGCTCTAGGCCCTGATGCAGGTGCCATGGGTGAGTCCAGCAAACTGCTGACCACAGGGCACCCTTAACAAGTCTCATACCTTAATTCAGAGTTGACTGGGTGGTTTGACTGACTGCAGGGCACTGTGATGGTCAAGCCCATGGCTGGCCTCAGCAGGTGACTATCCATGATTTGGACAATTGGTTTGGCTGCTCTCCAGGGTCCCCAGGGATCATAGCCCTGATGTACAGTCAATGTGTGTGAACCAAGCATTATGGAATAGACCTACAGAAGGACTGAGAGATGAATCCACACCTGGAAAAGCTTTCATGGAATCATTGAAAAATAGTACATGTCATTAGCTAAGAGTTGCACTTAAAAAGCTTGAGAAAGCCCTGGCTGGTAGCACAGTGGATAAGGTGCTCACCTGCAAACCCAAAGGTCACTGGATCGATTCCCAGCCAACGCATGTAACCAGGCTGCAAGCTAGGTCTCCAGCCAGATCTGTGGCTGGAGGCAGGTGAAAGGCAAACATATATTGGTATCTTGCTTCCTTTCTATCTCTCCCCCTCCCCCTCTCTCTAAAACTAATAAATAAAATCTTCTTTTCTTTTAAAGAAAGCTGGAGAAAGTCAGGGAATGTGTGTTTCAAATGAATATAAAACAGTTGAAAGGAGAATTTACATTTTGACTATCAGTGAAGTCGCTGGGTTTAGTCATGATCTATCATAAAAAGACAAAAATCAAGTGAACCAGGGCTAGTTCCATCTTTGAGTCTCATTCTTCATAGCCTCCTAACAGTTTCCATCCTCAGTGACCCTTTCAACTTTTGCAATTAATGTCTGCTATTAGCTTTCTCAGAAAATTATGACCTGTAAATTTATCATGCACTTTTCATAGTTGCTTCATTTTGACTATATTTAATGTTATATATTCTAGGAGCTTAAGCTATTGGTTTGGCTAAAAAGTTCATTAAGCATTTAAATAAAAGTAAAATTCATTTAAATTTTTCACCAATAACTTTATTGAACAATATATTTATTGTTTTATTTCACTACATTTTGCTGTCTTTCAGGCAAATTCCATCCTTCCAGAACTTTTTATTGATTTGAGCTATGGACTGTTCCAGCTCAAATCAGTAAATTGAAATACTTTTCTATTAATAGAATTGTGTAAAGAACAAAATAAATGGAAATCAAATGTGCCATGTCTGGAGAATATGTGGGATGAATCAGAGCTCCCCAGTCAAGCTGTACCAGTTTTTGCCTGGTCATCAAAGAAATAGGGGTTCTGGTGTTATTCTGATGGAAAATTTTGTGTTTTCTGTTGAATAATTCCAGAGGCCTTTCATGAAGTGTTGCTTTCAGTGGGTCTAATGTGGAGCAGTACTTGTTGGAAGTAATTGATTTTCCAGAAGAAGCTCACAATAATGGACTCTTTCCAATCCCACCATATATACAATCTCACCTTCTTTACATGAAGAATGCTGCATTATTGTAAAGTATCCAATTTTCATTGCTTATAACAATTTGTTTTTTAATAAAGAACATTGTTTATTACATTTATTGAACATACACACACACACACACACACACACACACACACACACACACACACATACACCAAGGGGACATGGAAGTTTCATCATGACATAATTGACATTTCTGGGAGAAACAGAAAAAACTCTTCCTTGAGTTATATATATTTTGATAGAGTCAGAAAAGGAAAACTACTCAAAGTTTAAATTTTTCCCAGGGAATGGGGGAGGAAAAGTTCTCCTCTAAGAGGCTTGTGTGGTTTTAGTCATTCTATGACTTTAGAGAGGACACCAAGCTTACTTATCTTATATAGAGAACAGGATGGAAGGGTCCTTCATTTGCCATCAGCAAACATAAAATAAATTAGAATTTGAATACATAAACCACCTAACAACAATACAAATTAGCAGAAGAAAGATAGTCATTATGTGGAAACAACAAACACTTCTATAGAAAATGAGAAGAAGAATGACTCTAAGTAATCAAGAAATGATGATGGTGGCCATGGTGGTGGCAAAGGTAATGGTGATGAGGAGAGAAGTGGATTGGGGTCTTTGTTCAAGTTCAAATTCTTAAGTGGAACCTGTTTTCCATTAAAAGTCATCTGCTTTTTGGAATGCCTTGCATCAACTTTCAGGGCCTTTGTGAGTTCAATTTCCCAATGTCATCTAAAGAGGAGAAAACTGCATGGTTTCAGATAGTCTCATAGTACGTGGACAACCACCATGTGTATACAGAAAATGAAAAGAATGATTGTAAGTAAAGAAAATATGATGATGATGATTATAATGGACTGAAACAGGGGTCTTAGTTCAATGAAACTATGGCTCCTCATACAGAGCCCCCATCACCAGCAATCCCCCATTCAGGGCTGTCCCTTTCTCTGTTTAAGTGTTGAGATATTTGTTAAATGGAGCCCAGTGAATTGTGAAGATGGTGTGAATCATGGTCTAACCAGATGTGTAATCACCTCAAATGTGTCCAACTCCTAATCCACAGGACCTGTGACATTGTTACAAAATATATCAGAGATGTGGTAAAAATCTGAATCAGGTAACAAAAATTCCCTTTTCTTCACTGTACAATGGCAAGCTTTTTATTTCTTTTGATTTCTAACTGTAGAATCTCAAACATTTTGTTTTCTAAAAAAACTCCAGTTTATTATTATTTAGTAGTTTCTAAGATGAGATAAACTGACCATATCATGCCCTGTACTTCCTTCTGGATCCTAAATAAAAGTGTATTTAAGTCCATATTTCTAGTAATACCCTGTTCCTGAAAACTAGGCATATTTGTGTTATGTGACTCAATTATGCCCAGGATTATCCCCTTACAAATCTCTAAGGACATTTCCCAATTTGAGTGTGATTTTCCAGCACCTCTTGGAAACAAAGACAGCTTTAGTATGACCATGGAAAATGAAGGCTGCCCAATTTCTTTGGAGTTTTTGAAAAAAGAAAACTCAAATAAAAGTTCCATTAAAAGGATAATAACATAGGCTTTGTTAAAAATTAAACAATTCTGCCACCAAAAAATCTCTTAAGGCAATGATATGACAAATGTAACCATGGAGAATATATTTCTGAGTAATAGGTCTTATGGAAGGAAGTGTTTCTTATACATTAGGGACATTCTATATTGTGTATGGAGGCCAGCAACCTGTGACCACAGTGGCCATCCCCAGCAACAGGACACAGGGAGACTAGGAATGAGGGTTTCCTGTCAAGGCAGAAGTTCCCTTTCCTGTCAGTATTGTCTGTGCTTGGAATTCTTCCCATTTTCCTCCCTCTGAACCCCAGCACCACTGACAACATGAGACTGAGAAAACAGGTCACTTAATATACTGACATTAACTTTTGTCACATAAAACTTTCTTGTAAAAGCAGGAATGAAGGTGCTGGTGCTTGCAATATGCTTATAAGGAAACTGTCAGAAGGTAAATTCTATTTATCACTTGGATAGTACATATTATTCTAATTCCATTTCAAGGTAAGTCAGAATGGTGTGAAGTTTTCATTCCCAGTTATACTGGAACCTTTACTGAGGACTTCCAGCCTCTAGGACTGTGTGAATTAAGGTTTTGTTTATCATCTTCCCAGTCCCTTGAGCACTTTTATAGCAGTCTGAACAGTCTTAGATAAGAGAGTCTATTTCTCTGTCTTGTCCAGATGCTAGAGCTGCATTCCTTGTCCCATGGCCTCTTCCTCCTTCTTCAAAGCCTGGAACATGTCACCAGACATCCATGGTTACATAGATCCCTTCTTCTCGTGGAGTATAATCTCCTTTTGCCTCCACCTATTATAAACACATTATACACATTATACTAAGACCCACCAGATTTCCCTGGAACATGTTTGGATCCCAAGTTATAAAAATTATTCAAATATGACAAGGTCCCTTTGATATATACTGTTGCATTCACAGGAACCAAGCATAGCTCAGACAACCATACCAAATTCACCAATCAGTGGTATCATTATTACCATTTGTTTCATGAATCTCTCTATTCTATTATATTCTTTAATTTTTTTTTCACTACTGTCTATGGAAAGTGCACTTCTCTAAATGAACTTTGCTGGTTGCTGTAAGTGAATAGCTTCTCCAACAGCTCCCTCAACCTGAAAAGGGTTCTACATTCTCACAGAGCATGTCCCACAAAACCCTGGATCAGGTTTAGTATAGCAGAAGGGGGAATTTGGTGCACCTAGATCCTGAATCTGAGCTCCATGTCACCAGTTAAGGTCTGTTGTACAGGACTCAGGCCAGCTTGTGGTTCTGTGTTTAATTATAGAAATGTTGTCATAATCACCCTCCTGAGGCACTCACACTACCACTGAGGCATGGACTCTAGGCAGGTCTCCAATGACACAGCTCCCTATATAGTAGGAGGACATGCAAATAGGGCCCCTCTGCTCATGAAAAGCAGCCCAGCCCTGACCTCCTATATCTGGTGTTCCCAGTGCCTGGTCAGGACAGGACACGGACCACTCACCATGGAGTCTGGGCTCATCTGGGTTTTCCTTGTTGCTTTTTTAAGAGGTAATTTCTGGATAATGAGAGGCAATGTGATTGGATATGACTGAGGAAAACATTGGATGAATGAAAATTTCTGACCAGGACATCTTTGTTTTTGCAGATGTCAACTGTGAAGTGCAGCTGGTGGAGTCTGGAGGAGGTGTGGAGCAGCCTGGGGGGTCTCTGTTACTCTCCTGTTTGTACTCTGGATGCATTTTCAGCAGCAATGATATGACCTGGGTGCACCAGGCTCATGGGAAGAAGCTGGAGTGGGTCTCATACATCAATACTAATGGTAATACCACATACTGTGCCAATTCAGTGAAGGGCCAACTCACCATCTTCAGAGACAACACCAAGAACAATCTGTACCTGCAAATGAACAGCCTGAGAGCTGAAGACACAGCCGTGTATTATTGCGCAGCAGACACAGTGAGAAGTAAGCCTGACACTAGTCACAAACCTCCCTGCAGGAGGCGCTGCAATCACCAGATGGCACTCAAGGTCTCTGAGAACAAGGACTATTCCAGCATATGATGCAGTGGGTTGTATGGGCTGGTTTCCTGTATGGATTCCAATATGGTTTCCACTTCCTGTAACTGTTTCCCTCAGGGGACCACCATGGATTTCTAAATTTGCACTCACTCTGAAGTCTCTGAGTTAGGAAATTGTTTTGTCAAGAAAGATATTTTTGTTACTTGGAGGCAAGACAGAGACTCTTTCAGACACAGCTGTGTCCACTTCAATGAATCTCCAAACATTCTGGGGTCATAAATTGAATCAAATAGAGGCTCTTCTGGACCCAACAGTGCATTCCAGTCCCACACTGCTCAATGCCCAAACTGGCTACTGCCAGGACACGTGCATTGTGGACAGCAGGCACTTAGGCCAATGAACCTAAAGCCAAAGGATAAACACCCTCAGTTGAAACAGTCATAGAAATGGCACCATGGTCATAGCACCAAGTGTAGCTGCCACGATGCAGATGGATAGGGACCTGTGACTGCTTGTTGTCCACGTGCAGGCTAATGACAAGCGTATACCATAATAGGACATGGACACTTATCCTCCACAGAGTTTAAAAGTCTTAGAAAAATAGGAAAAGCTAAGCCCTGGCTGGTGGCTCAGTGCATTAAGTGCCTGCCTGCAAACCCAAAGGTCACTGGTTAGGTTCCCCAGCCAGAGCACATAATGAGGTTGCCAGCCAGGTCTCCAGTCAGGTCTGCTGCTGGAGGCATGTGAAAGGCAACCATACATTTATGTCTCTCTCCCTCTCTGCCTCTCTTCTCTCCCTTTCCCTCCCTAAGAAAATAATAAACTAAAAAAATATTTAAAAATAATAGGAAAAGCTTTTCAACAAGTCAGATATGATTGATTATAACATCAACAGTTTCCTAACTCAGAGACTTCAGAGGGAGTGCAAATTTAGAAATCCATGGTGGTCCCCTGAAAGAAACAGTTACAGGAAGTAGAAACCATACTGGAATCCATACAGAAAACCAGCCCATACAACCCACTGCATCAAAGAGCCAGAAAAGGAAAATGACTCAGGGCTTTTATTTAACCTAGGTAGAGGGGGAAGGCAATTCTGCTTACAAGGGCTTGTGTGGTTTCAGTTTTCCAGTGACATCTAAAGAGGAGGCCCACATTTTCTTATCCAATTTTCCATGTAGGGAAGATAGGAAAGAGGTTGAAAGAAGCTATGTTATTATCAATCACAATAAAATAAAATAGACTATTATGACCTTATTCCATTGATAAACTATAAAAAACGAGCTTAAAATAAATAGTCATTATGTGAAGACAAAGGCCATGTCTATAGGCAATAAGGACATGGATTAATAAGTGAAGGAGACAAAGGCAGTGCATCTCTGGTAGTCTCCAACAGGCTACTTAAGCCCAAGCTGGGATGTGATCTGATGTAACCAGGAAAGGATCCAGGTAGTAAAGAAAGTGTGTCTTTACAACAGAATAAAGGGCATGGTGGATGGAGAGAATCTCCATATGATAGTTGGAGGGAAGGACTCCCCAAGGTAAAACATAAGAACCAAAATCCAAGTACAACCAGACTGCCCAAATAAATGGCATAAAGGGCATATCAAAAGAAACAAGTAAACAAGTTTAAGAGATCAAGGAGATTGCACCAAAGAATCCCACAGGACTCCTACCAAAGACAGCTAAACAATGAAAATAGGATGTCAAAGCAGACTGAATTAAGAAGCAGAAACAAACAAGAAGGGTATCTAAAATGAGGAGACAAAGAAAAATCCCTCATTGAAAGGAAAGGAGGAATCCTTGGAAAGACTGCTAACTGATATAGAGGCAAGCCATCTATCAGACATGGAATTCAAAATAAAGATGATAGCAAGGATGAACAAGTTAAAGAGGGCTCAAAGAAAACTATAAAGAACTCCATGGGAACTACAAAGAACTGCAGTCATGCTACAAGGTACTTACTGAGAACTACACGAGCATTAAATAGGACAAGGAAACTATCAATAAGAGACAGAAGAAAATGGAAAATACATTTCCTGAATTGAAGAACACAATAGGAGGAACCAAAGCAGGCTAGAAGCTAAGAATCAAATCATTGAACTGGAGGAAAAAATAGAAAATAATTCTGAGAGAATGCAACAGAATGAAAAAGGACTGTGAAAGAATGAAGAGGTTTTAAAAGAGCTGCAGAGTAACCTGAAAAGTAATAGTATCCATATCACTGAGCAACAAGAAGGAGAAGAGAAACAAGGGTTAGGAAGCCTGTGTGAAAAAGTAATGACATAAAATTTCCTTACTTGAGGAGAGGAAAATTGTCATGCAAATTTTGAAAACAAAGAGGGCTCCAATGAAGAGAATCAGAAATAGCCCATTTCAAGACACATTATATTTAAAATGGCATATTTCAGCCCTGGCTGATGTGGCTCAGTGGATTGGAACTGGCCTATGGACCCAAAGGTTGCTGGTTCAATTTGCCAGCCAGGGCACATAACCAGGTTGCAAGTCAGGTCTCCAGCCAGGCCCTTAGCTGGAAGTAAGTGGAAGGCAACCATACATTGATGTTTCTCTTCCATTCTATTTCCCTCCCTGTCCTTCTATCTGAAAACAATAAATAAAAAATGAATAAATAACTTTCTTTAAAAAATAAAACAGCATATTTCAGAAACAAGAGAGAATAAAAATAGCAAAAGAGAAACAGCTAAAACATAAAAAGGGCTCAAATAAGTTTATCAGTTTATTTCTAAACAGAAATACTGCAATCCAGAAAGAAATGGCAAAATATGTTCCAAGCAGTGAAAAAGAAAGAACTACACTCAAGACTGCTCAATATGATTTCACATATACTTACTGTGATGTCAAAAATCCCTCCTAATGATGTCACATAGCCATATAGTGATGTTAAAAAGCTTAACTGTGATTTCACACATGCTCACTGTGATGTCACAAAGCATACAGAGTAATGTCAAACAATATGTGTGAAGTCACAAAGCCCTGAATGTAAAGTAACACGACCTCTTCATGATGTCATAAGGACCCCTGGTGGTTTAACACAACTACTTTTTCATGTAAAAAAAATGCCTTTGTAATTTCTTCCATAAAATTTGTGATGTAAAACAGCCCACTCTGTGATGTCGTGCAACCATACTATGGTATCAGCAGAAACACTCTGACTTGACACATCCTCATCATGATGTCACAATGCCTTCATTTTGTTCACATAGATACACTCTGATATAGCAAACCCCTCACTCTAATGTTATACAACCTCAATGTGAGGACCCATAATAATTTCACACTTCTATGTTGAAGAGCTTAAGCTGTGATGTCACAAACTCCATTGCAATGACACATATCCTCACTGTGATGTCAAAGATCCCTCTCTGTGATATCACACAGCTTCAGTGTGACATAACAAAACTCAACAGTGATTTCACATATTCTCACTGTGATCTCACAAATTCCACACTGTGATGCCACATAACCGCATTGTGATATCAAAAGGAAACACTGCAATTTCACATAGACTCACTTGGATGTCAGAACACCTTCAATGGAATGACATAAAACTCCATTCTGATTTTGTGATTACTGTCTGTGATCATTGTGTGATCACACAGCCTCTATGTGACGTCATAATGCAACACTGTCATTCCATGAATTCTGAGTAGTGTCAAAATGTTTTCACTGTGACATCATAAAACTCATTGTGATTTCACAAAGCCTTCCATGTGAGTTCACCCAGCCTCTCCTCGATGTCACAAAGCCTTCACTGTGAAGTCCTAGAACCTCATTGTTATGGCACAAAACATTTTGATGAAGTCCACCCATGCTGTGATGTTACAAAGCTCTCACTGGGATGTCACACAGCCTCAGTGTGTTGTCATGATGCACCTCTGTGATTTCAAAAGCATTCACTATGATGTCATGAAGCTCTCACTGTGATGTCACATGACCTCAAAATGATATTATACTGCACTGTGATTTCACATATGCTCACAGTGATATCACAAAGACTGCACTGCAGTATCAGAGGTCTATAATACAATTTAATTCAAACCAATTGTGGTATCACAGTTCTCCATTATCATTACACACATGATTGCTGTGATGTCACAAAACCATTGTAATGTCACAGAGCCTCAGTTTGATGTCACAAACTCTCACTGTGATGCCACACAACCATGTTGTGGTATCAGAAGGTCCACTCTGATTTCACACAACTGCACCTTGATATCTCAATGCATTCACTGTGATGTCACAAACCTTCCTGTGATTTCACACATGCTCACTGTGATGTCACAAAGCCCAATGTGTGATGTCACACAACCTCAGTGTGAAATCACAAAGCCTTCCATGGAAAGTAACACAACCTCTTCATGATGTCCTATGGACCCCCTGTGATTTCACACCACCTCATTTTGATGTCACAAAACTCTGTTGTGATTTCTTCCATCCACATTGTGATGTCACAAAGCCCTCTCTGTGATGTCACTCAGCCTCTGTGTGGTGTCATGATGCAATCTCTAAGATTTCAAAATGTTTTTCAATGATGTCATGAAGCCCTCACTGTGATGTCACATGACCTCCAAACGATGTGATACTGCACTCTTGTGATTTCACTTATGCTCACTGTGAAATCACAAAGCCAGCACTGCAGTGTCATGGGTCTGTAATGTGATGTCATACAAAGTCATTGTGCTATCACTATCCTCCATTGTGATTACACACAGGATCACTGTGATGTCACAAAGCCATTGTGATTTCACAGAGCCTTAATGTGATGTCACAAGCCCTTACTGTGACATCATGCAACCATATGATGGTATCAGAAGGACCACTCTGATTGGACACATCCTCAGCGTCATGTCCAAATGCCTTCACTCTGCTCACACAGATACACTCTGATGTAGAAAACCCCTCACTGTGATGTTATACAACCTCATCGTGATGTCACAAAGCCCTCATTGGATGCCACCCATTCTCAATGTGATGCCATATGTGTCGCTGTTATTTCAGAAATTCTTAATGTGATGTCACATGAACTCTCATTTCCCAAAGCCTGACTGTGATGTCATGAAGGCTAAATGTGATGTCATAGCACATCACGGTGATTTCCCACATTCTCCCTATCATGTCACAAAGCCTACATTGTGATTTTACACAACCTCACTCTTAAGACACAAAATCCACAGTATAATGACTCACAGCCTCATCAAGACATCACAAGGACCCACTGTGACTTCACACACCCCCACTTTGATGTCACAAAGCATTCACTGTGATATCACATGTGTTCAAAGTTATATCAAAGGGCCTTCAAAGCATTGGCATAGACCTATCATGTGATTTCACACAAACTCATTGTGATATCACTGGCCTCAACTGTGATTTAATAGACTGTCCCTGTGATGCCATCATCCCTCACTGTGATGTCACCATCCTTTGCTATGATGTTGAAAAATTCACAGTGATATCTCAACAACCCATTATGATTTCACACTTGTATGTCCCATAGCTATAACTGTACTGTCACAAACTCCATTGAGAAAACACGCATCCTCACTGTGAAGTCACAGATCCCTCACTATAATGTCACACAGCCTCATTGTGACATCACAAAACTCAACATTGGTTTCTCCCATTCTCACTGTGATCTCACAAAGTCCACACAGTGATCTAACATAACTACATTGTGATATCACAGGGACCCACTGTGATTTCACACAGACTCGCTTGGATGTCAGAACACCTTCAATGGAATGTCATAAAGCTCCATTCTGATTTTGCACATACTCTCTGTGATTTCACATAGTCCTCATTGTGAGATCTCACAGCCTCAATGTGATGGCATAATGCACCTCTATCACTTCATGAATTCTCAGTGGTGTCACAATTTTCTTGCTGTGGTGTCAAAAAAACTCATTGTGATTTCACAAGCCCTCCCTGTGATTTCACTCAGCTTAAGTGTGATGTTAAAATGCACTACTGTAAATTTATACTTTTGTTTTCTTTTCACAAAGCCCACACTGTGATGATACGTAACCTCATTGTGATGTCACAAAGCCCTCAGTGTGATGGAACACAACCTCATCATGATATAAGTGCACACATGATTTCACTTAGCCTCAATGTCACAAAGCCTTCACTGTGAAGTCCTAGAACCTTATTGTCATGTCACAAAACAATTTGCTTAAGTCCATCCAGGCTGTGGTGTTACAAAGCTCTAATTGGGATGTCACACAGCCTCAGTGTGATGTCATGATGTGCCTCTGTGATTTCAAAAGTTTCACTGTGATGTCATGTAGCCCCCATTGTAATGCCACATGACCTCAAAACAATGTGATACTGCACATGTGATTTCATATATGCTCACTGTGATATTACAAAGCCTTCACCGCAGCATCATAGGTCTATAATGAGATTTTATACAAAGGAATTGGGCTATCACAGTCCTCCATTGTGATTACACACAGGATCACTGTGATGTCACCAAACCATTGGGAGTTAACACAGCCTTAGTTTGATGTCACAAACTCTCACTGTGATGTCACATGACCACATCGTAGTATCAGAGAATCTACTCTGGTTTCACACAGCCTCACTTTGATATTACAAAGAATTCACTGTGATGTCACAAAGCTCCACTGTGATTTCACACATGCTCATTGTGATGTCACAATGCCTTCGCTGTGAAGTCCTAGAACCTCATTGCCATGTCACAAAACATTTAAGTCCATCCATGCTGTAATGTCACAAAGCCCTCTACGTGATGTCACTTTTAGCCTCAATGTGATGTTATGAGGCACCTCTGTGATTTCAAAATGTTTCACTGTGATGTAGCCCTCACTGTGATGTCATGAGACCTGTAAATGATGTTATATTGAACTGTGTGATTTCACATATACTCACTGTGATATCTCAAAGCCTGTACTGCCGTGTCATAGTTCTATAATGTGATTTCATATAAAGGAATTGTGCTATCACAGTCCTCCACTGTGATTATACACAGAATCACTGTGATGTCACAAAGCCATTGTGTATTCGCAGAAACTTAACGTGATACCACAAAACCTCACTGGAATGTTATGCAACCATATGTTGGTATCAGAAGGACCATTCTAATTTCACACATCCTCACTGGGATAATGCCTTCACTCTGGTCACACAGATACACTCTGATGTTGCAAAGCCCTCACAGTGATGTGATACAACCTCATTGTGAAGACACCAAGCCCTCATTGGGTGCCACACAATCTCAATGTGATGTCATATTGCATCAACAATTTTTTTCAGAAATTCTCAATGAAATGTCACACATACTCTGTTATTTTCCAAAGTCTGACTGATGTCACAAAGGCTAAATGTAATGTCATAATGCATCACTGTGATTTCCCATCTTCTTCCTATGATATCACTAAGGCTTACATTGTGATTTCACACAACCTCACAGTTAGTACATAAAATTCACAGTATGATGACTCACAAGCTCATCATGACATCACATGGACCCACTGGATTTCACACACCCTCACTTTGATGTCACAAAGCCTTCACTGTGATGTCAATCTCATTGTGATCTCACAAAGCTCCATTATAATTTTCCCACCCTCCCTGTGATGTCACAAAGCCTTCACTTTGATATCACATGTGCTCATGTTATATCACAGGACCATCCCTGTGGTGTCATAGGCCTAATATGTTATTTCACACAAGCTCATTGTGATATCATTGGCCTCAAATGTGAGTTCATAGACCCTCATTGTGATGTCACCATTCTTCGCTATGATGTTGCAAAACCTCACAGTGATATCTCAATGACCCATTATGATTTCAAGCTTGTATGTCCCAGAGCTATCACTGTAATATCACAACCTCCATTTAGATGACACACATCCTCATTGTGATGTCACAGATCCCTCACTGTGATGTCACACAGCCTAATGGTGACATCACAAAACTCAACAGTGATTTTGCACATTCTCCCTATGATCTCACAAAGTCCACACAGTGATGTCACATAACAGCATTGTGATATCACAGGGACCTACTGTGATTTCACACAGCCTCACTTGGATGTCAGAACACCTTCAATGGAATGACATGAAGCTCCATTCTGATTTTGCACATATTCTCGGTGATTCCACACAGCCCTCATTGTGAGATCTCACAGCCTCAATGTGATGGCATAATGCACCACTGTCACTTCATGAATTCTCAGTGGTGTCACAATGTTCTTGTTGTGATGTCGAACTCATTGTGATTTCACAAAGCCCTCACTGTGATTTCACCTAGCTTAAGTGTGATGTGATAATGCACCAACATGAATTCACATTCTCATTGTCTTTTCACAAAGCTCACACTGTGATGATACATAACCTCATTGTGATGTCAGTACCTGTTCTTGCCCATCCCCTTTCTTCTCTTTCTGGCTTAATCCCTGGTGATGCCAGATCACTCCCCAGTCCAGGTTTGTTTGCAACTAGCAGCATTCTGTTTCCTGTGTTATTCTTTTCATTGATCAAGTTTCTCTGTATTCTGTAGCAGGCTTAAGTGTCTTGATGGAGGGGCTGAAAACATTTTTGTGAGCAGGGCTAAGACTTCCTGTCAGTCTGATATCATTTGCAGGGAGAGGTTCCAGTGAAGAATGGCCTCCATAGCCCTGGAGATTAATCAGTTCTGGGTATCTGTCTCCTGGTCCACCAACATTGACCACCCCCACCCCTACCCTGCCTAGGCCCAGAGCAGGTGGGCTTGAATGTGAACCTGTGCACCCTTCCAAAAAGGGTTTTCCCCTCACTGCTGTCTCAGTCTCCCAGAATAACCCCTGTGTCAGTATGCAGTTGCATGTGCACCCTGGACCTCTGTCATGCTCACACACTGCACCCTTGCCCTGAAGGATGCCCTCTCTCTGCCTCTCTCCAAAACTCAGTCTTACTGTCAGTGCCAAACCTGGTCACTGCACTCTGGGTAACCACACTTCCACCATTTCATTCAAACCCACACAGTCCCTTCTGTCTATTGCTGTAGCATGCATCCAAGGTAGGAGTGTTATTCTCTAGTCACCCTGAGTGATATAACTGACCACACTATTTGCCCCTCTGATATCCATTCAACGAGCCAGTCTAAACCTGCCCATAAACAGTGTAGCCAGAAGCATTGGGCTAGGTCATTCTGGTGACTTTGTTTAAAAGCTGCAGGCCAGCTTTTTTTTTTTTTTTTTACCTACTCCCACACTCTCAACCTGGGTTACATCAATTCACAGCACTCTGAGGCCTTTCAATCTGTTGCTCTGAAATCCAGTTACTTCCCACACTAACTCCTGGCAACTTTCACCTGTCTGCATTCTGTGCCCTCTCCTCTAGCTGCTCCAAAACCAGACCAAGTACTCAGTGCTGCCAGCTGCTCTGCTGCCATATTCCAATCTCCAGTTAAATTAATTTTTAATAATTTAAATTTCTTTTCAGCCAAGGTGCCTCTTTACAGAACTAATTTAAGCATTTCTTTATCCTGTAGTCTTTTTGCTATTCTTAACGTGATGACAAATTCTTGTAGTTTTCAGTAAAATGTTTTCTTATTTTGGGGTATTTCTGAAAAGTATTGTTTATTTTTAAATGTTAATCTAAACTCTAGAATACAAAGTGGAAGTTGAAAAATCAGACTAATATTAATTTAAAGAAATTTTAAAGAATATATACATTATGTTACCTTTCATCTACAGAATTGATGCTATCCCCTTAACTTGAAAAATTACATATTCAGGTATATATTCTGATTGTAAATATGGTTTCAATTTTTTAAAAATAAATATCTGAGAAATCATTCAAAATTCCCTTAAAACATGTCTTAAAGCTACTTTTTAAATCACCTAGAATAGTCCAGAAATATTAGTATATAAATTGGTAGTTGAAAGCAGTCTTTTAAGTCTAATTTGATATCAGACAAGCTTGAGAGCTAGGATCAAAATACAATAATAACAAATTAATAAAAAATTAAAATTAGTTAAAACATTACAAAAAGATTAGAGTGAATGTGATTAACTGATAAGGTTTGCATATCTTATTTAAAATCTAAATAAATTATAAAATAATTAAAATATGTTTAAGAAGTTACAGATTATTTTAAAGTGCACAAATAAGAGGCAAGATGGCGGAGGAGTAAGTGGAACTAGACCAATCTCCTCCTAGGTCACAACTGGAATTACTTTTTTGGAGATAAAGTCAGCTGGAATTACCAACAGTACATCAGCTGGAAAAGAGTCCTATAACCACAGACAGAACAGAAGAGGACAACACTTCATCACAACATGACTGGTAGAAATAATGGAAACCCAAGAGGGCAGGCTGAGCCCTCACCAGACGTAGCAGCTGAAGGAAGGGATCTGGGGGCTCCACCTGAGAAGAATGGGTTCTGGTCCCCCAGATGGCTGTCCCAACATACAGCAACACAGCAGAGAGTAGAGCAGCATCCAGCTGAGAAGGGCAGAAATCCATGGGGTTTACTACCATAAGAGAGCACTGGAGACAGATAACTACTAGGATGACCACAACAAAAATACATTGGCACCCACCTACCCTGGGCTCTAGTGGATGAAGGGCAGAGAAGACTGGAGACACCTGGGGACAGTTTGTGGTGGTGGCTTGGAGGAGAGAAGTGGGGAAGCAGCTGTGGGGATCCTGGTGCTGACTCATTGCCCACACCTCCAGCAGACTGTGCTGCACCAAGCAGCTTCCATATGAGGGTCCTCATAGCCCTGCCCACTGGAAGCAATCTGCACAACCCTGTGGTGTCTGAGCCTGGCACCTGATCACAATTCTTTGACTTACATCTAATAAACCTCTCCTGCTCTGCTCTGTCTGAGCATAAATACAATAGCTGGCATCTGAAGAAATATCTCTTGCCCAGCAGTGCCTGGATCTGGTGGCTAATTACAAACTCTCTGAATTATAGCTGGGTCAGACAGTCAGCACCGCACAATGGTATGCGAGCCTGAATGCTGGCCGTGGATTCATTGCTTTGCAACTGAGTCAGTCCTTCTTGCTCAGCAGAGCCTGGACCTGAAGGCTGATTACAAATTCTCTGACTTACAGCTGAGTCAGGAAGTCAGCCCCACAAAGTGTCAACTGAGTCTGGTGGCTGATGGTGGATTCATTGGTTCACAACTGAGTTGGTTTGTCCCACCCACTGGCCTCTGGGCCTGGTGGCTGATCACAAACTCATTGGATTACAACTGAACCTTTCAGTCTAGCCCAGTGGCCCCTTAGCCTGGCAGCTGATCATAGATTCATTGGATTACAATGGAATCTTACAGTTGATCTCAGTGCCACCAGAGCCTGGTGGCTAATCACAGATTCATTGGATTATAATGGGATCTTGCTGCCTAGCCCAGTGCTGCCTGAGCCTGGCAGGTGATCACAGATTCATTGATTTACATCTGAATCTTTCCTACCAGGCTGCACCTGAGATGCTGGCTGATCCAGTGGATAACAATTGAACCTCTCTGTCCAGCCCAGTAGGACCTGAGTAGCTGATTCATTGATTTATAACTTAAATGGTCTGTCACCACAAGCAATATTTGAGCTTGGTGGTGGATCACAGATTGATAGGATTACAACTAAATCAATCCTTCCATCCTAGCAGTTCCTTAGCCTGGAAGCTGATCACAGTCTGATTGGATTACAACAAAATCTAAAAGTGGGGAGAAAAAGAATCAGTCTATTACCAAAAGGAAAGAAGGCATCCCCAGAAAGATTACTAAATGAAACAGAGGCAAACTATCAGATATGGAATTCAAAAGAATGATGATAGAGAAGCTCACCAAGCTTAGCCAGCTCAAAGAAAACTATAAACAACTCCAGGGGAACTACAAACAACTCCAGGGAGGCTACAAGTAACTTACTGAGAGCTACACCAGCATTAAAAAGGACTTAGAAACTATCAGTAAGAGCCAGGAGCAAATAAAGAATACAATTTCTGAATTGAATAATACAATAGAAGAAATCAAAAGTAGGCTAGAGAAAGCAGAGGACATGATCAGAGAGTTGGAGGAAAATGTAGAAAAATATTCCAATATTTATTCAACAGAATCTAAAGAAAAGGCTGAACAAGAATAAAGTGGTTTTAAGAGAGCTGAAGGAAGGACAACATGAAACACAACAATATCCATATCAGGTATACCAAAAGGAGAAGAGATACAAGGAATGGAAAACCGGTTCAAAAAAGTCATGATAGAAAATTTCCCTAACATGAGGGGTGAAAACGTTACTCAAATACAGAAAGCACAGAGGGTCCCAATGAAGATCAACCTGAACTGACCCACTCCAACAAACATTATAATTAAAATAGCAAATTTCTAAGACAAAGAGTGAATCCTAAAAGCATCAAGAGAGAAAAAACAAGTAACATATAAGGGGGCTCCAATAAGGCTATCAAATATTTCTTCAAAAGAAAAAATACAAGCCAGAAAAGAATGACAAAAAATATTCCAAAGGCCTACAACCAAGAATACTCTACCCAGCAATGCTCTCATTCAAAATGGAAGTAGAAATGAGTTTCCCAGACAAAAGAAAACTGAAAGAATACATCTCTACCAAACCAGCATTGCAAGAAATGCTAAAGGGTCTGCTTTAAAAACAAAACAAAAAAAAGAAGAAACAGAGAGAGAAAGAGAAACACATGTACAAAGGGGGAAAATGGCAATAAATAAATAAATATCAATACTAACCTTAAATGTAAATGGACTAAAATCACCAATCAAAAGACATAGGGTAGCCGAATGGATAAGAAAACATGACTCACATAAATGCTGTCTTCAAGAGACCCACTTCAGCTTTGATCTCATTGTTGACCCCTTCATTGCTTAAAAGCATGTTATTCAGTCTCCATGAGTTAGAGAATTTTGGAGTTTTCCCCTTGAATTTGGTTTCTAGTTTCAAGCCATTGTGATCTGAGAACATATTTTGTATGATTTCAATTTTCCTGTATTTGTGGAGGCTTGTCTTGTGACATACCATGTGGTCCTCTTGGAGAATGATCTATGTGCATTTCAAAAGAATGTGCATTTTGCTTCTTTGGCGTAAAAGACTCTGTATACATCAGTTAGGTCCATTTCCTCTAGAGTGTTGTTCAATGCCACAACATCTCTGGGGATTTTTTGTTTGGAAGATCTGTCTATTGTTGATAGTGGGGTATTAAAATCCCCTACTATTAGTGTGTTGTTGTCTATGTCTTTCTTAAAGTCTTCCAAGATTTTCCTTATATATTTCAGAGCTCCTATGTTGGGTGCATATATGTTTACCAGAGTTATTTCTTCTTGATGGACTGTTCCCTTAAGTATTATGAAATGTCCATCTTTGTCCCTTTTCATGTCCTTCATTGTAAAATCTATTTTGTCTGAAATCAGTATTGCTACTCCAGCTTTTTTGTGTGTCCATTTGCTTGATATATAGTTTTCCATCCCTTCACTCTCAATCTGTGTCAATCTTTTGTTCTGAGGTGGGTCTCTTGAAGACAGCATATATGTGGGTCATGTTGTCTTATCCATTCAGCTACCTTATGTCTTTTTGATTGGTGCATTTAATCCATTTACATTTAAGGTGATTATTGATTGATACTTATTCATTGCCATTTTCTCCCTTTGTGTCTGTATTCCTCTTTGGCTTTCTCTGTTTCTTCATTTTATTTGTTTACTTATTTTTATAGCAGACCCGTTAGCATTTCTTGCAATGCTGGTTTGGTAGAGATGTATTCTTTCAGCCTTTTTTTGTCTGGGAAGCTCCTTATTTCTCCTTCTATCTTGAATGAGAGCCCTGCTGGGTAGAGTATTCTTGGTTGCAGGCCTTTGTTTACCATGACTTGAAATACTTTTTGCCATTCCCTTCTGGCTTGAATTGTTTCTGTTGAATAATCATTTGATAGCCTTATTGGAGCCCCTTTGTATGTTATTTGTCTTTTCTCTCTTGATGCTTTCAGGATTCTCTCTTTGTCTTTGAAATTCGCCATTTTAATAATAATGTGCCTTGGTGGTGGTCTGTTTGGGTTGATCCTCATTGGGACCCTCTGTGTTTCCTGAACTGGATTAATAAATTCACTCCTCAGGTTAGGGAAATTTTCTATCATGACTTTTTTGAACAGGTTTTCCATTCCTTGTTTCTCTTCTCCTTCTGGTATCCCTATGATACAGATGTTGTTACATTTCATGTTGTCCTGCAGCTCTCTTAAACCCTCTTCCATCTTATTCAGCCTTTTTTTATCCTCTTGTACTGTCTTGGAGTATTTGTCTACATTATCCTCCAACTCGCTGATCTGGTCCTCTGCTTCCTCTAGCCTACTGTTGATTCCTTCTACTGTATTCTTCAATTCAGAAATTGTATTCTTCATTTCCTCCTGGCACTTATTGAGAGTTTCCATGTCCTTTTTTCATGCTATTGTAGTTCTCAGTAAGTTCCTTGTAACTTCCCTGGAGTTCTTTGTAATTTCCCTGGAGTACTTTGTAATTTCCCTGGAGTTCTTTGTAGTTCTCCTGGATTTGTTTATAGTTTTCTTTGGTGTGGCTGAGCTCACTGAGCTTCTCTATCATCATTCTTTTGAATTCCTTATCTGATAGTTCAGGTGCCTCTGTTACATTTTGTGGTCTTTCTGGGGATTCTTCCTTTCCTTTTGATGATGGACTGATTCTTTTTTTCCCCATTTTGGGTGTCTGTTCTTGCTTGCTTTTTATTTATTTGTTTATTTTTGTTCTTTCCTTGGGTTAACCTGCTTTGCTTCCTTGCTTTAGTTGAGCACCCTTCTGTGATAGGAGATTTGTGGAGTTCACTGTTGCCGTCTCCCAGATTTTCTCCACTTGCTGTTCTTGGTGTGTCCTTTATTTGGGCTGTCTGGTTGTATTCTGGACCTGTGGGCTTTTAGCAGAAAAACCAAAACCAAAAAACCAAACCAAACCAAAAAAAAAAAAAAAAAAAGGAAAAAAGAAATAAAAATGCTAATAATAATAATAATAAGAAAGGTTTTAGATGGCTGTTCACCCTTAATAATCTCTAACTGGTCCAGATGGAGCCTGGACCTGAGGGCTTTTAGCAGAGAAAAAAAAGAAAGAAAGAAAGAAAGAAAGAAAGAAAGAAAGAAAGAAAGGGAAAAAGTCACAAGACAAAGATAAGTCAGTATTAATAAAGAAAGGGTTTAGGTGTCTGTTCACCCTTTATGATCTCTGTTTCATCCATGTGGAGCCAGAACCTGTGGGCTTTCCCAGGAAAAAAAGAAGAAAAAAAGCAGGGGGGAGAAAGTCACAAGACAAAGAGAAATCAATATTAATAAAGAAAGGGTTTAGGTGTCTGTTCCCCCTTTATGATTTCTGATTGGTCCAGGTGGAGCCAGAACCTGTGGGCTTTACCAGGAAGAAAAGGAAAAAAAAAGGAAAGAGGAAGGGAGAAAAGAATAAAGAAAGGGTTTAGGTGGCTGGGGAAGGGAGGAATACTTAGATTGAGGACTGGGAATGCATTGTAGCCACAGAGTGAGAGTGAGTATACTTTAATTCAAGAGTAGGGGGAGGGTCTTGGGTATTTAGGTGGATTGAGGTATGGGGGGGATTAAGAATATGTGAGAAGTGACTTTTGCAAAGGATATGTTGGGAATTAATAGTTCATATAATTCTCGGTATAACTCAGGTGCTTGAGATTAGCAGCAATCCCTTTCCTAAGGCTGCCTCTTTTTCTTAGTCAGGACTTTGCAGTCTATAGTCTAGACTGTCTTGGCATGTGGCAGGGCCTCTGATTGTCACAGTCAGGGCTGATCCTGAGTGTCCGCTCCCAGGTAGGCTGGGCCTTCTGCTCCTGGCTGGGGTTTAGGGCTGCTGGTATTCTGGAGCCCACAGGGTGCCCCCTCCCACTCCTGGCAGAGGTTCCTGCCCGTGATGAGCACCCAGCACCCCTGCAGGGCAGCCCGAAACTTCACCGGTCCCTGTGAGGACTGGCTCCACCCCTGCAGTTCAGGGAGGAGGCCGCCCCTGTCCGTCAACTCTGCCCGGGGTCCGCCTACACTGCCCCACCCCCCCGGGGCGGGCACCAATCCTCCAAGCCAACCAGCTCTCTGTGGAGTCCTTTAAGTGCGGCCTCTGTGATGAGCCCCTCCCAGGCGTGGGTGGTGCGGCCTTTGTCTTGGGCAATGAGCGGGTCAGTTGCCCCTGCTACTAGTTCCTGGCTCCCTGTTTGGAGTTTCCTCAGAGCCTGAGGGCCTGTGTGGTTGCACAGGGCTGGGCCTTCCCCTCACAGGGGTGTCAAGCTGCTGTTTCCCCGATGGCCCAGCAGCACCATTTTCGTCCCTCTCACTGCCCCAGTAGGTACACTTCCCGCTCCCCTGCTCCAGCTCCCCGCAGGACTCTTCTCCGCCTCTAGCCCTGTGAGGAGCTTCCTCTCCCTGTTGCTGGAGCAAGTCTCTCACACAGTCCCTCCCCTGCAAGAGTTCAATTCTGTGTTCCCTACGGTGTTTTCCCTCTCTGCCTGCACTTCACTGTTCAGACTTCTAGTTCACCAGGGAGCCTGGAGCTGGCCTCAATCAAACGCCACTGCCCAGAGCCAACCAGTCCATCAAGAACTGCCTCACCTACTCTCCTGCTGGCCTCCTATGCCAAGACCCACTTCAGAAAAAAGGATGGACACAGATTGAAAGTGAAGGGATGGAAAAATATATATCAAGCAAATGGACATGAAAAAAAGGCTGGAGTAGCAATACTCATTTAAGACAAAATAGATTTTACAATGAAGGTCATAGAAAGGGACAAAGATGGACATTTCATAATACATAAAGGAACAACCCATCAAGAATAAATAACTCTGGTAAACATATACCCACCCAACACAGGAGCTCCGAAATATATAAGGAAAATCTTGGAGGACTTCAAGAAAGATATAGACAGCAACACATTAATAGTAGGGGCTTTTAATACCCCACTATCAACAATGGACAAAAAATCCCCAAAGATGTGGCATTGAATAACACTGTAGAGGAAATGGACCTAACGATGTATACAGAGTCTTTTACCCCAAAGAATAAAAATACACATTCTTTTCAAATGCACATGGATCATTCTCTAAGATAGACCACATGGTATGTCACAAGACAAGCCTTCACAAATACAAGAAAGCTGAAATCATACAAAGCATCTTCTCAGATCACAATGGCTTGAAACTAGAAACCAATCTCAAGGGGGAAAAACCAAAAATACTCTATCACATGGAGACTGAATAACATGCTTTTGAGCAATGAATAGGTTAACAATGAGATCAAAGATGAAATCAAAAAGTTTCTGGAAACAAATGAAAATGAACATGCAACAGCCCAAAACCTATGGGATACAGTGAAGGCAATTCTCAGAGGGAAATTTATAGCAATACAGGCCTTCCTAGAAAGGTCAACCAGTCCAGGAGCTGGTTCTTTGAAAAAATAAACAAAATTGACAAGCCTTTATCCAGACTTATCAAGAAAAAGAGAGAGAGAGGACCCAAATAAACAGAATCAGAACTGACAGAGGAGAAATCACAACTGATACCTCAGAAATACAAAAGATTGTAAGAAATTACTACAAACAACTATATGACAAAAAAAAAAAAAAAAAAAAATAGGACAACCTGGATGAAATGGACACATTTCTGGAAATGTACAATCTACCAAAACTGAACCCAGAAGAAGCAGAAAGCCTGAATAGGCCAATAACAACTAGTGAAGTTAAAGAAGTAATCCAAAATCTCCCAAAGCACAAAAGCTGGCTGGTAGCACAGTGGATAAAGCACTGGCCTGCGAACCCAAAGATTGCAGGTTAGATTCCCCAGCCTGGGACCTAGATGCAAACCAGGTCTCCAGTCAGGTCTGTGGCTGGAGGCAGGTGAAACGCAACCATACATTGATGTCTGTCCCTCTCTGCCTCTCTCCCTTCCCCTTTTTCTAAAAACAATGAAATAAAATCTTTTAAAAATATATTTACAAGCTTCATTTAAACTCAGAGAGCATAATTTCATAGAAACTATAACTTAATTTCTTGAAGATCAAAATGGTACTAGTAGCAGCCCTAATATTCTCCCCTGTTCCTCCCCAAAGACTTACTTATAATCTTTATCATCAACCTTATTAATCATTAGGAGAAGAATGGTTGGTTTTGAACAGACAAAACTGAAATAGCCATACATATGTTTGTGCCAGGCATTAGAAACTCTCAGTCAGAGTTTGCATGTTTATCTTTTAAGACTATTACAAATTATTAAGAATGGAAAACAGAGAAAAAAGATGGTGACAGAGTAGAGAGCAGTGCTGATGGCATTCTCGAGTACCAGAGCAGCTGGAGGATAGGATAGGGAGCATGAGATGTCTGCAGGTCCCTTAGAATTGGAGCAGTCAGCATCTGGACTCAGGGGTTCTTGACTCCTATTTTGTAAATTAATTGTTCATAACCATGTGGGTTATTTCTCAGCTCTCAGTTTTATTCCCTTGATCTAATTATAAATTAAATTAAATTTATATTTATAATTTAAATTAGAAAAAAGCTATTGGAATTTTGGTAAGCATTGCATTTAATTTGTTGATAGCCTTGAGTACTATGGACATTCTTTCAATCCATGAGCATGAAATGTCTTTCTATTTATTTGTGATTTCTTTAGTTTCTTTCATCAGTCTCTTACAGTTTTCAGTGTACAGGTCTTCTAAACCTTTGGTTAAATTTATTCCTATGTATTTTATTCTTATTGATGTAATTGTAAATGGGATTGTTTTTTTGTAATTTATCTGATAGTTCATTATTAGTGTATAGAAACATCACAGATTACTGTATATTAATTTTGTATCCAATAATTTTACTGAATTTATTTACTAGTTCTAACAGATTTTTGGTAGAGTGTTTTGGATTGCCTATATATATAGTATTATGTCATCTGCAAATAGTGACAGTCTTACTTCTTCCTTTATGACCTGAATATCTTTTGCAATGGAACCTTCTCAAATTTAATTCATTCCAAGAAGACTATTCAAGAAATAATTTGTTTGAAAATCAAGTCATACTCATACTCACATATTCTCTCCTTTATTGCCTGAGAGACACATGACCAATCAGCATGAAAATGTTGTCTGGTCAAGAATTGAAGTTCTGTTTAAAAACTGATACATATTTTCCATGAAGAGCTTGGTCAAGAATAGAATTTTTAATAATAAAAAAAAAGAATAGAATTTTTAGGAGATGGATGTAAAACAACAGCAATAAAATTTTTAAAAAAATAGAATTTTTGAGATGGGAGGTATTTGGAAACCAAGTTTTGACAGTATTCCTCTGTCTTGTTGTCTAATTGCTGTGGCTAGGACTTCCCACACTATGTTGAATAAAATTTATAAGAGTGTGCATCATGTCTTTTTACTGAACTAAGAGCAAAAGCTTTTAGCTTTTACCAATGAGGGTGATATTAGCTGTGGGCTTGTCTTACATAACCTTTATTATGTTGAGGCATGTTTTGTCTATACCCATATTGTTGAGAGTTTTCATTGTAAGTCAATGTTTAATTCTGTCAAATAATTTTCTGAGCCCTGGCTGGTGACATAGTGGATAAGGTGCTGGACTGCTAACCCAAAGGCCACTGGTTCAATTCCCAGCCAGTTTACATAACTAGGTTGCAAGCTAGGTCTCTAGCTATGTCCATAGCTGGAGGCAGGTGAATGGCAATCATACATTGATGTCTCTCTCTCTCTCTCTCTCGCTGTCCCTCTCCCTTCCCCTGTCTCTAAAAATAATAAATAAAATCTTAAAATAATAATAATGATAATAATAATAATTTTCTGCATCTATTGAGATAGTTATGTAATTTTGATTCTTAATTTTGTTAATGTGGTGAATCAAGTTCATTGATTTATGGATGTTGAACCAACCTTGAATCCCTGGATTAACTCCCATTTCATTATAAAGTATGATCCTTTTAATGAACTGTTGAATTAGGTTTGCTAATATGTTGTTGAGTGTGGGGGACCACCTGGTCTGGTACAAGGGGACTGTAGCCTCATGCAAGCAAGGCCCAGAACATTGGGTCTATAAGACTTGACCAGAAAACTGGGAATGTTACAGGCAAGCATCACCCAGTATTAGTTAGGAGGCTCCCATGAAAAATCTGGCCTAATGAAGAAAGAAATCAAGGAAGACACAAATAAATGGAAGCATATACAATGTTCGTGGATGGGAAAAATTAACATCATTAAAATGTCCATACTACCCAAAGCAATCTACATATTCAATGCAATCCCAATTTAAATACCAATGACAGACTTCACAGAAATAGAAAAAATACTTCAAAAATTTATATGGAGCCAAAAACGCCCACGAATAGCCACCACAATCTTGAGAAAGAGGAGCGGGATAGGAGGAATCACAATACCAGAATTCAAGCAATACTACAAGGCTACTGTCATCAAAACAGCATGGTACTGGCATAAGAATAGACATATAGATCAATGGAACAGAATAGAGAGCCCAGAAATTAACCCAGGACTCTATGGTCAACTCATATTTGACAAAGGGGGAAGGAACATCCAATGGAGTAAAAACAGTCTCTTCAACAAATGGTGTTGGGAGAACTGGA
>PVIW01013712.1:0-26258 GCA_004026585.1 Noctilio leporinus | reverse complement strand
CTGCCCACTGAAGGCCTATTCACTGTATTCATATATTTGGTTCTGTTTTGCTTGTTGTTAGCTTTGTTCATTATTGTCCTGTAATGGGTGAGATTGTATGATATTTGTCCTTCACTGACTGGCTTATTTCACTAAGCATAATACTCTCCAGTTCCATCCATGTTGTTGCAAAGGGTAGGAGTTCCTTCTTTCTTTCTGCTATGTAGTATTCCATTGTGTAAATGTCCCAAAGTTTTTTGATCCAATCATCCACTGATGGGCACTTAGGCTGTTTCCAGCACTTGGCTATTATAAATAGTGCTGCTACGAACATAGGTGTAGATATACAAAGGGCCCAGAGGCATATGAAAGAATGCTCAACATCACTAGCCATCAGAGAGATGCAAATTAAAACCACAATAAGATACCACCTCACACCTGTCAGAATGGCAATCATCAACAAATCAACAAACAACAAGTGTTGGCGAGGATGCGGGGCAAAGGGAACCCTGGTGCACTGTTGGTGGGAATGCAGGCTGGTGCAGCCACTGTGGAAAACAGTATGGGGTTTCCTCAAAAAACTAAAAATGGAACTGCCTTTTGATCCAGCGATTCCACTACTTGGACTATACCCGAAGAACCCTGAAACACCAGTTCATAAGAACCTATGTGGATGGTCTTTGATGCTTGTCTCACCTGAGACCCTGGGACTAGAGGCCCCGCAGGGTCTGTGGACTGCAGGCTGTTTCCTTCTCCGCCCATCTTGTCTTTCGGACACACCTCCTGGCCAGCCAACACCGTCCCCAACCCGAGCCTATGTCTTTCTGCTCTTTCGGGTCCCCTCTCCCCAGAATCTCTGAAGCCTCACTGAACCCTTAGACGTGCCTCATCCTGGAGAGTGTGCGGGCGATGCACACCTTCTCACACTTCAACCCCCGGAGGCTGCAAGCTCCGAGCAAGGCTAACGGTCAGCCAGAGGCGAAGGATGGGCCAGGGCTGGACTTGGCCCCAGTTCATTAAGCTGGCTGGTAATGCATTCAGGGCATTAAGGAAGAAATGAAAAGAAAACATCTGAAGCCTAAAGATGAAAGGAGAGCAATACAATAATATGAGAAGGCTTCTAATTTCTCACTGTTCTCATTTTTATCTCTAAAGAACCCACCTCTCCTCCGGCTTCCAGCCCGTGTGCAGGAGATGTGAGCAGGCTGAGCCCCCAGCCCTGCACTGACGGTGGCAGGCAGCGCAGCATAAGGAATCGGTGCCGCTGCAGGTCTTAGTCACATGGGTACCTTGCTTCCCAAGTGCTGGACAAAGAAGGGACGTGACTTCAAACTAGTGACATAAACACAAACACACATATATACCCATATATGTGGATTCACACACAGTATAGAAGGAGCATCGTAGAAACAACCTCTAGGGTATTTTATTTTATTTTATTTTATTTTTAGAGGGAGAGGAAAGGTGGAAAAAGAGAGGGAGAGAAACACTGATTGGTTGCCTCTGATAGGCACCCTACCCGGGGGCCGGCCTGCAACCGGGCATGTGCCCTGACCAGGAATCACGCCAGGGACCTTTCTCTTTTTAGGATGATGCCCAACCAACTGAGCCACACAGGTCAGGGCAGGTTTTTCTTTATAAACAACTGGGTTTTTCTAAGTTTCTACAAATTCTGTAAATATGCAGTCTGTTGACAAGGAGAGACGGCAGGAAGCTTATCTGGATAAGGGGAGAACGTGCAGGAATCCATCACGATGAAAGGCAGTGGAATATTCAGAGAGCAGCAAACAGTCCGGGTCCGTTGCACCCCAGGGGACTTGCAAGGGACCATGGGAGAAACGGAAAGAGAAGGCATAGAAGAAAAGTGGAATCTGTAAGAGAAAAGGATCAGGAAATGTCACAGGAAAAGTTTTATTGACCTATGTCCTGACGCTGTTGTCAAGCGTTTCATATTTAATTAAAATAGCGCTCTATTTATAGGAAGCACCTTAAAATGAGATGCTA
Organism: Noctilio leporinus; assembly: GCA_004026585.1. NCBI lineage: Eukaryota > Metazoa > Chordata > Mammalia > Chiroptera > Noctilionidae > Noctilio > Noctilio leporinus. Next base: position 24,275 of record PVIW01013712.1, on the reverse strand, counting down.
GAACTATTAGGGGGTATTAGAATTATTACGTATGTAAGCAACAGGGGTCCATCGGAAGTGTCTTTAAAATTGAAACGTTACAATGAGGGGCGGGTACGCTAATCAGTGTTTATAAGGGAGAGTGCAGTACGGGCCCCAGAGGGTTGCTACCCTGGTTCAATCCGGGTCAGGCCAGCTCTCGCCCGTGGGTCACTACCTGCACACTACCTGGCATTTTATAGAAAAAATATATCTATATATCTTTGACCCCTGGACGAAGCTTCAGCTCGTATAAAATTACTCTAAGGATAAAACTAAAATTGATGTGTGTTCCATAAGCCAGTCAAATCCACTGTGTTTGATTTCACTGCCTTTAGCCATGACAAGCATTTCCAAAACCGTTGGACATTGTGAAGGAGGTTTTTTTGGTTTGGTCACTCAGTCATTTTTTGGTTTGTTTGTTTGTTTTTTATTTAATTTCTATCTTTCGCCATAGGTTTAACTAGATATAAAGTACATGGTTATACTAGTTTTGTTTTTATTTAACTGGGGCTTGGTCTAATAAGCAAAGCCTGTTTTCTGAACTTCTGAACCCCCATTATACCTTGGGTCCCCTGGCCTGGGGTGTAACAGAGAAAGAGAAGCCTAGAGAGAGTGGCCTTCTCTGTGTGGGGCCTGCGAGGCGTCTGGGGAGCAGCCTCTGCCTCTGGTGCACCCCATCATCTGAGGGATCTTATTTTCAGAACTCCGATATCTGTCAGGGGCGTAGCACCCAGAGATTTCGATGTATGGATATTAGGAGCTTCAGGTGGATTTGTGCAAAGAGTTGCATAATACCCGTACGGCATGATTTGAAAACATTCATTTCCATGCAATCACCTTAAAACCACTGTCTTTGCAAGCGAACCCCCTGCCACGCCCCCGTTCGGTGGAGTGATTTTCCTGTTTCGCCCCTCGAACGTTCACCGAAATGGAAAAACCATGGAGGCTCCTTGGTGCAATTTCTTGGAATATTGAAGCCGCGCATTGAGGGGCCACTGTAAAAGGGAGACGAGGAGGAATCTATTGTGCTGATTAGGTGGCAAATTGAAAAACCACGGGGCATTTCTGCTCTGGAGAGTGAGGTTGTGGCAGTGGAAACAAAACCCTATGTAAATCACAGATGAAATTAATACGTTTTAAAGGTTGTCAGAGCAAAAGTGCTGAGCCCTACGGTTTGTCATCAGTAAATTAAACGCAAAATCGCTAATTTAATTTGTGTGCATTACTAGTTGGCTTCTAATGTATGGAAAAGTAAGAACTAGTGCTGCTTTATGAACCAGAAATGAGATTTTGTTTCTTTTCAAAAGAGCAAAATGACAAGAAATAAAGTCAATTCAGAGTGCCAACAACCCTTTCGTTAGAGTCATATGTTGGCTTCTAAGAAAAACATTCTGGGTTTTGTTTGCAATTATTTCCTTCAAAACTAACTCAGACCAAAAATGTAGGGAGGCCAGTGACTTCCGCTCAAAACCGGGCTGGTTATGACGTGGGACAGGGGACTCCAACGCGGGGTGACGTGGGCAGACTCAGTGCACTGCAAGAATCGGCTGCGCTCCAGTGTCTCACCCCCAACTCGACAGAGTAAACGCTATTGTTTCCCTCCCATCCGTTTTCCACTGAGCATGAAATTCTGAGCTGACAAAACAGACTAACGTGGCAGTAGGTGGGAATGAATTCAAATTCAGCAGCCTGAGCAAAAATCAGAATCAGAGGGTATTAGAAGCACAAGGAGCTTGGAGACTGGGGTTGTCCAACAACTGGTTTTGTGGACAATGGGACAGAGAGAGGAGACGGATGGGACTGCGTAGTCAGTTAGGGGCCGGGCCCAACTGGGAGGCTGTGTTTCAGAGCCACTGCCGACCTTTAATTCATTGCAAACGTGAGCGCTCTCCGCTGGAAAGGGATCTCTGTGTGTAGATGCTGAATTCCTTCTCACGCACTGCACACTCACCCCCGAGTTGTGCGGGCACTGTGAACAACATGGTGGCGAACCTACAGGATGAGAGGGGCTCTCATGAGTGACAGGGACTGCTTTCTCAGGGGTGAGACTGTTTAGTCTTGGTTAGAGAGGGGCGGGGGTGGGGGCGGGGTGCTCACCTTCCGAGAAGTGAGCCAGAAAGGAGCGTCTCTCTGCTCAGCACCCGCGGGGTGCAGCTGAGCAGCTCTGGAAAGGCACTTCCTTTGTCTACCTGGCAAAATAAATATTAAAACAAGGAGAGGGTGAAAACCCAAGAGGGCCTAACAAAGGATGAACCGCAACTCTACGAACTGTTTCCATAGCAAACTGGTTTCGAAAGTGAAGGCGCAGTTGTTGGAAACCGGCCGACCCGAAGGCTCCCTGGGGTTGCTAGCAGGAGGGGGGTGGCCCTGTCCCCCCACCCCACCCCACCCATCACTTCTGTTTTTCTAACCTCCCTCTTTGCCAGCGGGTTTTCTTCTGTCGGAGATGCACAGTGATTCCCCTCCTTGCTGAGCTCACAAACCTCCATTGGAGGCGTGAGACAAGGCACAGAGAGGCAGTGACCACTTGGATGACGCTCCCGACTCTGTGGGAGGGGGCCCTGAGCCCATGATCACGTTAAGGGTCTCAGGCTGGATGAAAGCGCACGGGGACCAGACCAGGCTTCCTGGTGCCCCTTTTCCCTGGTACTTATGCGCCTTGGAGTCTGGGGTCTGCAATGAAACATCCTGCTCTGACTTATACACCATCCTGGGGTGGGTACCTGTTCCGTGCGGTGCTTTTCTCACCTGGATCCTGGGAGCAAAGTAGCCCCTCTCCCATCAGGTTGCTGGGAGACCCATTGGCTTAGTCCACCCCAGCTCCATGCATTCAGAGCACAGGGGCCCCCTGAGCTGGGCAGCCCCCCCAGAACCAGGAGTGGAATGAGGCATGGAACTCTCCAGTGGAGGCATCTGGCAATGGAAGAGTCCTGAGAGTTCCACCATGCTCCTAACGCGATGATGACAGCAAAGAATAAAGGGAATAGACCCCCATCGCTATTCAGTGACTGAATAGTCACTCTATTCAGCAGAAGCGCGTATGGTTATTGCCCAGATCCCTCCTTCACCTCCGCCCTCCTTGCGCTGCCTCTGCAGAAGCATGTGCAGAATAATCAGCTGGGCCTCCGGAGGGTCCGGGAACCAGCATCCAAGAAGCAGGAGGCGTGCGTGCTATCACAGAAAGTAGAAATTCCTTCTTTCTTTCTGCTGCATAGTATTCCATTTTGTAAATGTACCCATTTTTTTTAATATTTTTTAAAAATTTTTTAAAGATTTTATTATTTTTAGAGAGAGGGGAAGGGAGAGAGGAAGAAAGGGAGAGAAACATCCATGTATGGTTGCCTTTCACCTGCCTCCAGCTGCAAACCTGGTGGAGACCTGGCTTGCAACCTGGTTATGTGCCCTGACTGGGAACTGAACCAGTGACACTTGGGTTTGCTGGCTGGTGCTCAATCCACTGAGCCACACCAGCCAGGAGGTGTACCAGTTTTTTTGATCCATTCACCCACTGATGGTTGCTTCGGCTGTTTCCAGCACTTGGCTATTGTAAATAGTGCTGCTATGAACTTAGGGGTGCCTAGGTTCTTCTGCATTGGTGTTTCAGGGGTCTTCGGGTATAATCTTAGCAGTGGAACCCCTGGATCAAAAGGCAGTTCCATTTGTAGTTTTTTGAGGAAATTCCATACTGTTTCCCACAGTGGCTGCACCAGCCTGCATTTCCACCAACTGGAATTTTAAAAGGAACCCCGGGGAGGTGGCTGCCGATGCGGGCGAAGAAGGGCGGAGCGGTGGCCATGTTCCGGGATGGAGAGCGGAATAGGCGAGATGAAGTGCGGGCAGCAGCTGGCGCTGCCTGTGTGGCGGGGAAGGGAGCGCCGTGGCCAGAAGCGGGGACTCCATTTCTGCACCCTTCACTTTTGGAGGTGGAGGACACCTGAGTGTGTTTGCGTCCCAAAGGGAATGAGGCAGCAGAGGGGGCAGGACACTGATTCCCCACCACACACACACACAATACCATGCAGCACCCTCCTGTTGCTTGCCTTGGACTAGGATGCCGCTGTGAATACAAAAGCATGCAGCCCGCCCCCAATCTAGCCTCGCATTGGAAATGTGCCGCTGCCTTGGTGGGGCTGCCTGAACCAGCCCCAGGGCAGCGTGCTGAGTCGGGGACCTGCCCCTACACCCTCCGAGCTGAACCAGACTCCCATCTCGGCACCTCGCACTGGGGGTCCGGGGCTCCTGCATGCCCAGAGAGGAAAGGGGTTCTCGTCCTTGAACTCACCAGAACCCTCCTGGGGCTGCGCCCAGGGCAGTGCCCTGGCCAAGTGTGGCAAAGACTAGGCGGGGACAATGTGGGGACCGTCCTCCCTTTCACGCCTTTTGAAACTCTCTCGCACGCACAGACTCCAAGAATCAGGTGGGTAAAAAGGGTGTGCAATTCTCGCTTTTAAAGAATCACGGATATTTCAGTGCTTGGAGGACATGTTTAGAATGATTTAGTTGACGACTCTCATGTTACAGTTGAAGAACTTGAGGTATAATAAAGACAATAATGACAATGTAACAATCGTATATTACAGTCGTGCCCCCTTCTCCATGGCAATTGCACCCCAAGATCCCCAAGATCCCCAAGACCCCCAAGGGACACCTGAAACCCTGGCTAGGACTAACCCCTGTGTACTGTTTTGCCTACACATACACACACACTCTTCACCCGGGGAAGCACATCATGGCTTCTCTTTGGCATCCGAATTGCTAGCATCCCTGCTCTTGGCTTTGGGGCCACTCTTCAGTAAACAGGGGTGACCTGGGCACAGGCCCTGCCATTTCATGACACTCTGCGTGGCCAATGAGACGGCTCCCAGGGGCTGACAGCTGCGCAGCGCATGCGGCGTGGACGGGCGTGTCATGTCTCAGAGCCGGCACAATTTAAAAGCTGTGGTTTGTCTATTTCTGGATATTTTTGTGTGTCATATTTTCAGACCATGTTGACCACAGGTGCCTGAAGCCACAGGAAGTGATGCTGCAAACAAGGGTGCTGCTCACCGTCGTCCTGTCCTGAGCTCCCACACAAGTTAACTCGCGGCATCCTCAGAAAGACCTTGAAAGGAATGGACCAAAACCAAACCGAACCGAACCACAACTGAACGAACTGAAATTGTACCTTAAATACCTGTGTTTTAATCCACGCCCTTCCATAAGACAGGAGTCGTGGTCTCTGTTGGCCCACTCCCCGCGGCAGGTTGAATGCTCTGCTTCCACGCTACGGGTCAGAATACGAGGCTCAGAGCCTGGGCAGGATGTTTGGTGCTAAACCAGACCCCGGGTGCCTCAGAACCTGCCGTAGGCCTCAGGCTGCTTCCATTTCAGTGATTATTTCTCATTTCCATTTCCTTTTCATTGTATAGTTTTCTAGCGCATGACGTGTTCACGTACCTGGTTTCATTGATCGTCATGACAACGCTATCTGATGGCTGAAACCGGACGTGGAAAGACAAGCACTTGCCGACCTGCCCCTAAGTAGGGCCGATGCCAGCTGTGAGGTCACTCCCCATCCTGGGTCCTGCTCAGCGCCACTTGCGCCCTGGAACCCCCCGGGGGCTCTGAAAAGGGTGCTGGTCTGGGCCCGCCCCAGCTGCCCACTCCCACCCTGCTAGGAAGGCTGGCGGGGCGCTGGCCACAGCCCGCACAGACAACCCCGGCAACAGAGAAGGTGTTTCAGGGTCTTGATTTTGTTCCCCACAGTCTGACTCGCTCCTCCACATTTCGGAAGGGGTGTGAGATTCACTACGCCTTAGCTTCCTGCTGAACAAACAGGAAAGCATCACTCCGGCGTTCATTAACATCCTCCCACACAGGTTTCCGGGGCCCCCTTGAACTGCACGTGCTAATAGAGGGAAAAAAGTTCCAACCTACACGACTGACTCTCTCCGTTCATATGGCACGGGATGGCGACCATCACAGTGCGTGGGTAAAATACAGAGGAAGACGCACTAGGAACAGAACACCTTTGTTTTCAGTTGCCGTCGATGAGCAATTCAAACTTGCGGGCTGAGCCTCCACGCGGAGGGGCCCAGCGCTTGGTCTCCTCCCGAGCCCCCCGGGCACTCCCTCGGGTACCATGAGGAGCAGCAAGCGTTTGCACTGGGGCTGGAAGAGAATGAATAAACGCGCGCCGGCGGGTAACCCAGGTGGCCGAGAACCCCGGGACCAGCAGGGCAGGAGAAGGAGCTGGAGCCCGAACGGGGCGGAGCTGCCACACTCAACCTCCTGTCTCCCCCTCGCTCTCCCGGCAACTTCTCCAACGCAGAAAGTGCCTTCTGCCTCATCATCCGGAAACTCGGTGGTTAATTACTACAATGCCTGATCCACAAACCTCTAACTGTCGCATATTTTTTTTCCTTCCCTTGGGGTGACTTGCTTAAAAGAATGTCTCCATTTTAACGAAGTAACTCTCATTAAAACTCGCCTGCGCTGTAGAAGTTTTGGCACAACGATCCCTTATTCCTTTTAAAACCCTTGCTTACGTGGGCGACAGCGGCTTAAGAAATTACGCGTCCAACTACAACATTTGATACAAGATCTTAACAAAGGCAGCAAGAGAAAACTTGAAAAGGAAACCGAAAAGGCCAGTGGATTCTTTGCATGGCTTCTCGTGACACAGTTTTTTATTTCGCGTTTCCCTTTGACCGAGGAAGAATCCATTCTAGAGACAGGGATGATGATAGCTGTATTAAAGTGATTAATGATACGGTGAGCTTGATGGCGCATCTGTGTCTAATGAAGAATAGATTATTTGTCCCAGACCATCTTCTTTTCTAGAATTCTAATATTAACTATCATCACGAGATGAAAGCGCTGCCAAACATTGCCAAAAACGGAAAGTGATTTATTTCAGGGCTCGTCTCTCACCAGATGTCCCTGGGAAAAGCGTGTTGTTAAAGGTGAGTTTTAGCCCCGCGTCCGGGGAACGCGCCCCGGCTGCCACGCAGGCCTTCGGTTTAGCAGCGATGAAGCTGACTTTGTAGTCAGGCAGGTGAGTGGGTGCCACTCAGCTCCCACGCAGGCTGGCGTGGGACCTCAGGCCGGTTGCTAAGCTCTGCTGTGCCTCAGTTTCCCCATTTGTAAAACTGAGCGTGACCACAGTGCCTGTGTCCTAGGGTTGTCATGAGGCTTCACAGGGCTAACGCTCCGTCTGTGCTCCGTCTGGAAACTGTTTCTCGGGCGTTGGCCTGGCGGGCCCCTGTCAGAGAGCACGTGTTCCCTGCCGGCATTCTCTTCGTAGGGAAACACGAGCCCCCACACACCGGGCTCGCTCCTCTGGTTATGCAGTGAGGGTGTCCATGCCAGGGTAGAGTGAGTGTGAGCCAAAGTGGGAGTGGGAGTCACCATGAAGCCTCGTGACAGCCCCATGACACATGCACTTATGGTCATGCTCAGTTTTACAAATGGGGAGACTGAGGCGGGGCAGAAGTGTTGGGGGGGTGAGCTAGCCAGATGCCTGTGGGCAATGCACACACCGCCCTTCCATCAGCTCCTGCAAGGCCTCCAGAACCCTCCGCACTGGTCTCACCAATGTGTCCCTCATTAAAACAGGACGCAGTCCCACGTGCTGTGCTAGCAACTTCAGCGTTGGTAGTGGACCACACACAGCGTGTTTGCAGTTGCCCACATTGCCGGACCAAAAATGCCCAGGCCCCAGACGGCGGCCCTCCCAGACCGCCTCGCATGCCCTGACCAGGACACGCCCAGCAGCTTCTCAGAAGGGAACGAGAAGTGGGAAGACACACTGGCCCCCCCTGAAAAGGGCGGGATCCACAGTCCCAGGGACAGCACCGCCCAGCAGCGGGACCTGGCCTGGCTCGGGGGGACCTGGCCTGGCTCAGCGGGAGGGCAGAGAGTGAGCAAGGCTGAGCTGTATGAAGCCAAAAGACTCAGGGAAATTTTCATTTGGAAGCAGCTCACTTTTCTTCCTGTTTATTAAGGAGGGGGAGGCCCGACCTGGAAACTCGAAGTCTAATTATTCCGGCAAGTGGGTGTGCTGGGCACGGGGTCAGAAATCACGGGAGGATGCGTGAATCCCGCTGCGGCACCGCCGCCGGCCTCATCATCCGCACAAAGCCGGTGTGTCCTCCCAGCGCCACTGAGCGCAGGGTGTGGACGAACGTCACCCGTCAGGCTGCCCTCCGGTACAACGCTGCCTGCGGACTCCACGGCTCGCGTTCCCCGCCGCCGATGAAAATGCAACGTTCACATGAAAACCCCACTTTTCAGCGATGACCGAATGGGCGTTCGTAATGACATAATGGAAACTATTTGGTTTAAAATGAACTTTCACACCGGCGTGCCGAGTTCCCTGGCTCCGGGAGGCGGGGATTGGATGTGTTTCTTCAGGAGACAGTCTAAGTTTCCACAGCTATAAAAAATGAATACTGTTTCCATTACTCCACACAGCAAATAATGCATAATTCATGATGTTTCATTAACATGCAAATGTGAAATAGTGTCTTCTGCGATTGCGTCTACTAATAATCTATTAAATATTTAGAGTCATGGTAAAGGATCGCGAAAATATTTGATCTGGGGACTTTCAAGTCGTTTTATTTGTCCATATATTTACACGTGTAAAAATGGGGAAGAAACAGATCAATAATCACTGCCATCGCTGGCACTGGTAAAAATAAGACAATGACACTGATGCACATGTAGCTCTTGGTACTTTTAGTAGCTTTTTCACACTGAGCGTCTCTACCAGCCGTGCAATAACCACATGAGGCTGACAGCTCCCCCGCTGCATAGATCAAACACGCCAGACAGTGACTTGCTGGCTTTGGGGAAAACGATTGGGCCACCCCACCAGGAAAACACCCAGGAAATTGATTTGCCCCTCAGGAGCACAGCGGAGCCTCAGGTCTGATATCATAAGGTCCCCATTGCTGGTGGATTTGGCGGAGGCCTCGACACTGGCTCGCCCTGGCTGCAGGAGGCCGGGGGTTCTGTACCCGCTCCGGGCACCAGGGTTCTCCACCGGCTTGCGCTCCCAGTGTGCGTGTAACGGGGCAGACCCTGTGCTCCGGTGTGTGCGGCACTGCTCTGGGGCCTGCTGGGGACGGAACTGAGTCAGACCCAGACTTGCCCCCAGGGGCCCTGCTGAGGAGCCCAGGGGAAAAGCTGTGAAAGGAAATGGCTACTGAGGAAGGATTGTTGCATCTGGCGTTGTTAGAGCGGCAGGGCAACGTGACTCTGGGCTGCTAGGGTCTGGCAGGCGGCTGGGGGCCCTGGGGGGTGTCCAAAGCCAGCGAGGGACTTGAGGTGAAAGCTCGGGGACCGTCCCAGAACCGAGAGGGATGAAGGATGCCGAGATGGCCATGAAAGCCTTTCGGAGCGAAAGAGAATACATTCCCAAACAAAAGGAGAATGGGAATACATCTTAAAGGAAAACTTCTCATTGAACGTTCTGGTAGGATTGTTGACTCAAGCACAGCACTTGCAGGAGGCCCCGATGGGAAGGACACAAGAAAAAGTCAGAGTTCAGTCAAGAGACGGCAGGATAGTCACTCCTGTGAGGAGTGTGATCTTGTTTCTAAAATGTCTCTACCGTCACAATTTTATTATTATTGTCCTCAGTATTAATTTATGGAATTAGGTTGCAGCATGACATTTGGAAGACATAAATCTTTTTTTACTTGAAAACAAAATTATCTTTATAGTTCTTGTTAATGACTTGATGGAATTCCTTCAAGAAATTAGTCTGCGGTCACAGTACTGGCACGTCCATTCCACAGAGGGGGAGAGAGAGAAGAGAAAGATCAATTTGTTGTTCCACTTACCTACGCATTCATAGGCTGATTCTTGTATGTACCCTGACTGGGGATTGAACCCGCAACCTTGATACATAGGGGCCAATGCTCTAGCCAACTGAACGACCTGAGCTGGGCACTATTACAAAGTTGTGGTATATTAGAAACAACCCATCCAACTGCAGTCTTAAGGAAGGCCCAGAGGAAAAGCTACCAAGATTATAGTGATGGGAAAATGATCGCATTTTTCACGTCCACCCAGATTGTATCACGAAGATGCTTCCAAGACAGAAAGCCAGGCGAGCAGGGGAGCCCAGGCCCGACAACCCTTGTGACTGAGACTGAGTGGGGGTGCCACCCACCCCCACCCCGCAAGCCCACCGCCCTGTCTCCCGCTGGCGGGTGCTCCGGCACTCTCTCTCTAAAGAGGCTATTTTCCCTCTGCTGGTGAATAATTCTTTGTTGTCAGTCCATTTTTGCTGGGAATGTCAATAGCCCGCTACAGTGTACCTGCTGTGATGGTTTTGATTTGGCCCACAGGGAATCCTTCGTGGCCTCTGAGGGCCTCTTTAAAACCATGAATAAATAACTCTCCACTTCCCTGGTGTGACCGTGTCTTTGCCGTAGAATCCGCACTCATGACCGGTCAGTGTGGCGTGAGCACTTCCTCTTCGTGGGCGTTGCTGCCTTAGGCTCCTTGTTGTCACGTCCCCTGTGCATCTGCACTCCGGTTCCTCCAGGGCACCGGGAGCTGTTGGCAAGGAGAAGACGAACTTCAGGAAATGAGGTCCGCCTTCCCTCAGTGAGGTCCATCCTAGGTGCAGGTTCCGTGCTGGAGACAGGGCGCAGCTGACTGTCCTCACAGCACCCGGGCCCCAGGGAGCTGAGTAAGCTGGACCCTGCAGCCCAGGATGGCCCGGCTCAGAGTGGCCCGAAGGAGTGTGATGGTCCGCCCAGAACAGTGTCGCGAAGGGTCTCAGAGCCAGATTATCACCCTCATTTTAGACTCGGTGAGTGAGATGAAGGACGTCTGAACCGTTGACAGCTGGGGACAGTCAAGGGGACAAGAGGCCACCTTGCCTAGCAGCTCTGAGCTAACTTCTGGTCGTGGTCTGTTGTTTCTGTATTTTAACTCCATTGTGGAGCCCTGTGCTGAGTGGACTTCCAAGGGGGAGGAAAGACCACTATCTGGTTCTGGTTGTAGCTACTGAAACGTAAAGAGGATGATGCCTTTTACAAATGACCCACGGACACGGTCAACAGGGGCAGTGGGGGTGGGCGGGGCCGGGATGAGCAATGGGGGAGGAAGAATTGGGACAACTGTCAAAGAACAACAGTAGAAAAGGGCAGAAAAAAGAGGAGAAGATGATGTCTCTGAGCATCATAGTCTTGGCCATTTGTGCCCATGAAATGACCACAGTCAATGTATGGGAATCACTAGCAACCATTAAGACGTGGGGAAACCACGTACCTAAAACCATGTCATTGAGATGCCTTCTCAGAGGAGTGGAACAACGTAGTAGGTACGTTATGTATAATCCCATTCACTCTAGGGTTTCTCCCCACGCGTCCTATGATGTCCTACCTCATATCCGTAAGTACCAATAGTCCAGCACTGATGCTCAGTGCCAACGTTTTCAAGTGGGTAACTTTCAAAGAGCACCATTTCTGCCAGGCCTGCCCGGAGCTGAATTTCCCCTGGACTCCGTCAGCTCAGGAGCTGGTCCTGATTCATGTCTTTTCCAGCTGAGTCACATCTGGTTCTTCGGTCCAGTTTTCCAGTTCCAAGCACTAGCAGCGCCACCGCAGAGAGCTAGGATCAGAAGCTTTGATGCTTTCATGTTCGTCTTAATGGAAGAGCTGGAAGGGAGGGACGGGGGAAGGGGATAGTTGATTGCCGTCTAGCCAACACAGTGCTGAAGAGCATTAAGCTGAAACCGCTGCAAGTGTTATTTTCCAACCCTTCCTGGTATAATGGGAACAGTCAAGTGCTGAGCACGAGTCGATAGAAGGTTTGTGGCTTTATGCGAGCGTATCAGCCTGTGGACGGAATAAACCCCAGGGGCCGCCGTGATGGCATTTGGAACCAGACAGCCTTCGATACCATGTCCCCCGTAGACACCGCTGCTGCGTGGGGGCAAGGTTGACAGCAGACAATGACTCTGTCTGGGCTCTGTGAAATTTCTCTCTGTGGATCAGTGCGGAACAGCCATGACATCAAGCCCAGGTACGGTGACGCCTGTCTCCTTCTCAGACAGGATGCTGCTGTGAGCCCACGGGCAAAGACTTCCGTTCTCGCTGAAAAAGATGCCCCTCTAAAAGCTGGTGTCCTGGAGTGAGGATAGTTTTACATAGCGATAATAGTATTAAATTTTGTGGGAACTGTTGTCATGTTAGCATGTGTCATAGATATGATTGTGTCCAACTCTAATCTTCGTTATAACAGTAAATTCTCTTTTCACATAAAAACGTACAGCTTCTTGATGGATTCGTGGGATGAAATTTGTCATTGAGCAACCAGCCACATTTACTGTAAGCATCTGAAAAAAGAAAGTTAGGGAGCCCTTGTTTAGCATGGGTCAGGGTGGCTTCCACATGTCGGAGAATTTCCATAATACCTGATGAGCTACTTACAATTCACCAAGCCATGTAGGATGAACAGAAATTCTCTAGGTGCTATGGAGAAAGTTCAAGAAAACGAAGAAAAAATTCAATGCTCACTGGGCATTTTTAGAGAAACTAAGGTTATTTTAAAAATACAATATACAGTTGATATATTCTAGAATTGTGCACCTGAAACCTATGTAATTTTATTAACCAACGTCAACCCCAATAAATTCAATAAAAAATGGACAACAGAAATTCCCAACAACAACAACAAAAAAAAAAATACAGGAAAATACAAGAAAACAGTAAGAGACAAAAGTTATGGGAGGTGATTGAAATGACTAATAATTTTAGTATGTGAAGCTAGCACATTAATAGTTTACAAGGAATATTACACTTTATGTCATTTCACAGTGAAAAGAACTCAGTGACTCCTTTGAGTCAACAACATGGCTCCCAGCAGATCCCAGACCTTCATGGTATCCCCCACCCCCACCCGAAGTCCCATAGTCCCAGGTACTCTTCCTTCCATATTGTTCCATTGGTGAGCCACAGGGTGAGTTTAGAAAAGTTCCGCAGAAAAAAATGCACTTGGGATTTGGTGACAGGATGCTCCCGGGTGCCTTTGACCTTGAATATCAGACATTATTCAACACCTGACGGGAAGCACCCTGCTGGCCCTTGGCACAAAAATGAGTCTGGAGAGTTTGGGGCTCTTGTTCAGGGTCCCAGGAGGAGAGCAGATGCCACCTGGTTGCTTGATTTTGGTGGTGAAGGGCTGGCTCCTTCTGGAAGAACTTTCCCGAAAGACTGACTGGCGTTGGTCCCCTTGCCTCCTGCATGGAAGACGCACTTCTGTCTGCTCTCCGTCTGCCGTCTCAGCACTGTGCACGTTATCGAAGGAAGGAAACGGGTCTGTGTCCAGGGACTTGCTGGGGGTACATGTCTTGAAGAGGCAAGATGGGACTTTGCATGATGCCTTCTTGACTTCTTCATGATGCTGCAGTTGGCTTTTGGTTCTCCAGGTCCCTGCTGTGTAGAGAGTCCTGCATCTGCCCTCACTGGCCAGGAGTGCTTTTGAATCTAGTGCTTTTCTAAGCAGAAAAGAATGTTGGCTTTTTTTTTTTTTTAAGTCACAGAGGTAGAAGAAGTAAGTCAAAAAGTGAGTCAGCTAGGTGGCATGGACTCAGAAAATAAGTTACAGGGTAAAAGAAGAACCCTTGGAGCTTAAAAGAAAGCAAATAAATAAATAAAAGGAAGAAAGCACAAATGACATGATTGAGGGGAGAGGGGGAAAGGCATGGGAGAGAGAGGGAGAGACTTGTTTTTTTTAAAATCAATCTCTGACATGTTATTACCCACAAAATTATATAATAGTTCACACTTTTACTTTTCTTTGCACTTCATTATTCTAACATTGTCATTCTGAGTAGGAAAATGAATCATTATATAGCACCATATTTTAATAGTTTAGCAACATAAACTGGTTATCTCAAAATATTATAATAAATTGAAATTTTATGTGGCCATGTATAAAAGAATTATGCCTTTAAAGTGATTTATAAGAGGAACTCCGTTTATGTCGGCTATCTTCCCATTCGCAAAATTTTCTAATTCTAGAAATTAATAGATTTAGAAAATAGCCTAAAATTTTATTCCCTTTTTAGAAGCATAATAATACATCTGTAAAAATTTTACCACAGTTCATCTGATTAGCCTAACAGTTTAAATACATTTCTGGTTTCATGACTTGTACCATGATAATTTCAGTTAAAACTGGTCAGTTTGTTTAAAATCTGGCTGTCTCCTTGTTCTTGCTTTTTTTTCTTCCTCTTCTTCTTATTTCTAATCTTTCCCCCGGTACTGTAACAATACTCTTTTCACGTGAGGCAGATTTCACATCTCTCCAGGGCTGACATTTCAGGAAAAGGGCGCTCACCACCCCAACAATGAACACACGGAACTCGAAGCGGAAGTGCAGCATCCGCCTCATTAACTTGATCTACGTAAACATGCCAAGTGAACGCAACCTGGAAGATGCACTCAATTTCCACATATTTCATGTTTCTTCAAGAAAAATAAATACGAAGGGCAATGCCAAACAAAGTCGCTGAGCCTCCCTGCTGTAGGAATTAAATTGGGTGGGTTGATTTTCTATATTGATCCAAGAAACAGTCAGACCACCAATCCGCGCTTCACTTTGCATTGCGCAGGCCTGGTCTTTGCTGGGAAAGGCTCCTAGGAATCAGAGTTGGGAGTAAAAATGATTAAAGAGTTGCTAAGAATTATTTTATTATTAGGGGGCGTGCCCTGTGTCTGAAAGAGAAACGATGGTAGAAGTCTAAGTGGTGGCTTTGAGCACAGAAGGGGAGAATGAAGATACAGTGCAGAAATGTGTAAGTTAGATCATCAATTAAACAGTTGTTTCCACTCATTCATTCAAGAAACGTCTTGCCCAGCCTACAAATCCAAAAGCCGCTGGTTCGATTCCCAGCCAGGGCACATAACCAGGTTGCAAGCCAGGTCTCTAGCCAGGTCCCCAGCTGGAGGCAGGTGAAAACAAAAGAAACATCTTGCATGCCTACCAGGGCTGGACACCATCTCAGCCCTGGAAATACAAAAGTGAAGCAGTTAGAGTCTCTACAATCGTAGTGCTTCTGTTAATGAAAGATTCGAGAAGATCTGAGGTTGCAGCAGAGTGGGTACAGGAGATGTAGAAGAGGCACGAAAAATAATAGAAAAAATCACAGAGAAGAGTCCCTCGGTGGCCTGAAGAAACTTGGGGAATCCTGCCAAAGAAACTAATTCTGGCCCTGCTCCTGGAGGGTAATGTCACCAGCTAGAACGCCTCAGGCAGAGGCAAGAAACAGCACTCACGAGCAGATGCCAGCTGGGACCTGGCCTGTTCAGTGACATTCCAAGGAAGGGCCTGCAAGGTGGTCTTACTGCAGGACACTTGGAGTCAAGGAGCAGGTCTCGAAGGCACAGACCTGCCAAGGGTCGAACCTGAGGCTCCCAGGAGTGAGCAGCCATGAGCGACCTTACTGTGCAGAGCAGCAGAGCTAGATTTCTGAAAAAAAGTCTGGCCCTCACGCTGCACGACCTGGGTCGTGACTCTCCTTCGGTGCTGCCGGCAGGATTTTGTCTTCCTGGGTGGTGGGAGAGGCGGTGCAGCCAGAAAGCCTGCCCCTAGTTGCCCGTGGAGTTCTACGGAGTAACCTCAGTCTCTCCAGAGACTGTTCTTCATTGTAAATGAAGGTCTTGATGACATGGCCTTGAGGGAGCGTCTCTTGGGCTGGAAATTTCTGCGATCTCTTCATGTTCCCTTTGAACTCTACCACTTTATAAGTACAGCTCACAAGACTTCTCTTGCCCTATCTTCACCCTGGAGAGAGAGGGGGGTGGGGGTGGGGGAGAGAGAGCAAGAGACGGACACATCCCGTGAGTCACATGACTAACGTGAGCCAATCACCAAGTTCGATCTGGGTGATATTATCCACTTGACGAGACATTCTCAGAGGCAGAGTTCTGGTTACACAATCCCCCAGTGGGCTGGCTTGCGACAGAAGCCACAAGAGGAGGGTGCCCATGGGAGGGAAATAATTAATTTCCACACCTCCTACTTAACCAGGAGTCCAGCTACTCAGAGCAAGAATAAAAGTGAAGTAGAAGTCCATCTGTAGACTGTGTGTTTCCACTGCAGCGGGCCAATAAATTCTAACATCGCTGCCAACTCAACTTTTACTTTAGGAAAGTCAAGTAAAACATTCCCAATTTGAGCTTTGTGCAAGTTTCAATTTTAAAAAGATAGAGGAGGGATGGGGGAGTAAAAAGACATATGCAGTTTATTTAAATAGAATTGACGGGTTATCAGGTTTGGAGTGAAGGCACATCGGTGCAAGGATAAATGTGAGGTAATTTCCATTCCGCGCTCGCAGGAGCATGGGTGCTGTCGCTGTGACTTGGCTCTCGGACAGGGAGTCTTTGGAAGCTCCCACCCCGCAGATAGCCATTTGGCATTAATCGTAAAAGGTTTTCTGGAAAGTTAGCATCTTTGCTTTTTAAGGGACAGTCTCAAAAGAGTTGTGTGCCATACTGACACCATGAAGGGATCCTATAAATTCAGGCGGAAGCAAGACAGTAGTCCACAGAAGGCACTAATGTTTTAAAAGCCAGGGAAAATAAAACAAGAGGGATTTGAATAGGTGTTTAAGCTAGGATTAGGGAGAATTTTCAGAGGCCAGGAGTGATCCATCACAGATACCCACACAAGTGGCCAAAGTGAACTGGTGTAGAGGAAAATGGACCAGTGAATGCAGAAACCCTTCATCCTATACAGGGTCTGTCTGGGGAAAGTCCAGCCATTGTTAACGTAACGAGAACAGTTTGGGCTACATGGATGTCACCTGGCAGCCCAGGGGAGTGGACTGGAATGCGCATGGGTGAACAATGATGACTTCACTGTACAGTCATCGGGCGTGGTGGAGGCTGCTGAGTGAGCGTGTGTACTGTGTGGCCGTCACATTCAAAATGACTGAGCCGGTAGAGCAATGAATCTGCATCCAATTTTGTGTGAAGCTTGAACAATCCTCTGTGGAAACCAATCCGATGATTCAGAGACCGAAGCTGTGGGCAACTGGTGATTAGCAGCTTCCACACTTACTCACGCATCTGGTCTCATGCAGCACTTTTCTGGTGAAACATCAAATCACCCAGGTGACTCAGCCCCCTTCAGCCCCCTACGGCCTCCTACAGCCCAGATTCGGTGCCCTGCAACTTCTGGCTTTTCCCAAAACTAAAACCACCTTTGAAAGGGAAGAGATTTCAGACCATTGATGAGATTCAGGAGAATACATGGAGCAGCTGATGGCGATTGGGAGAACTGTGTGAGCTCCCAAGGTGCCTACTTTGAAGGGGACTGAGGCTTCATTGTCCCACATACAATGTTTCTTGTATCTTGTATGTTCTTCAATAAATGTCTCTATTTTCAGAATACGTGGCTGAATACCTTTTGGACAGACCTCATATATTAAACTTACATGCAAATGACAGGCCGTGTGTGATAATGTATATGTTCTTCAGACCACTAAGGTCACGCCAATGATACAGGTAAAATTAATGCTACTCTGTGTTGGTGTGTGAATGGCTGACAAAATCAGATGGCCTCAGCTAAATAAGATTTGCTTCATTTCAGAATTTTAGAAAATTTGCAGACAGCAAGATATTCCAGTCTTCTTTTTCTGATTGACCCATCTGTTTATTGGGTTAAAGACCTGTCTTGACCATGCTATGGTTAAAAGTGGTGGGCTCCGGACTCTTCCTGATTTCTATCAAAATAATTCTGAACTAAATTCTAATTGAATTGTTTAGTAAAAAAATCCATTTTATTGCAACGATATTCTAGGTCTCTCTGTCTCTCCCCTCCCCCCACCACACACACACATAAACACACATACACGCACATACTAACATGATAATGCACCATTATCATTGGAAACTTTGGAGGATCTATGTATTTAAATACAGTAATTGAATATACTGTTCGAATTCTGATACAATCAATAGCATCATTGTTAGCATGCTTAGAGTTTAGCTGTGAACACAACAAAGAAGCGGACTCTATGTCTGCACCTGTGACCCAGTCATTTATCCGCAGATTCCACGGAGTGGCCACTACGTCCCAGACCCTGTTCTCTCCCCTGGGTGTGTTATGAAAGTAGGTGGCATGCTTCAGTCATCGCACAGAGTTCCGTAATCACACCATATGATTGTAGCAAAGTAGTCTGTGTGAAATAATTTAAAATAATCCATTAAAGACTAAGTGAAACAGTTCTTTTCTTTTTTTCTTTTTTTTTTTTTAAGATTTTTATTTCATTATTTTTAGAAGGAGGGGAAGGCAGAGAGGCAGAGAGGGAGAGAGACATCAAAGTATGGTTGCCTTTCACCTGCCTCCAGCCACAGACCTGGCTGGAGACCTGGTTTGCAACCTTGTTATGTGCCCTGGCTGGGGAATCGAACCTGCGACCTATGGGTTTGCAGGCCGGCACCTTAATCACTGTGCTACCAGCCAGGGCTAAACAGTTATTTTCCCATCAGCCTCACCCTACTCTCTGAGGCTGACCTGTGCATGGATGGTTATCCATGCATTGATTTTCCATCAATTACTGTGCACTGATGATGTGCCAGGGATTAGTTTAGGCATGGGGTATGGGGTACATCTGTGAACAAATCCATCGAAATCCCTCCCTTTCCAGAGTTTCTGTTCTACTGAAAGAGTGACATTTATTGCTGTGAATGTGGCAGCCCTGGGGGCTGGAAACAAGACACAACGAGTAGTAAGTGTCAGGGTGTAATTTCAAGCAGGGGTCTGAGCGGACCACACCGAATTTACACGCGAGCGGTAGCCATGTTACCAATTCACACCCATTCCGCTCACAGTCAGTGCAAGTTTAGAAAACTTGATATTGATCAGTTGGCTAGATATTTGTGGTAGCCTTCCAAGGGCCTCCACCCCAGGCCCCAGACCCTGCAAACGGTACCATCTCGTGGTGTAACTGACACTTGGCAAATGCCCCATTCAAGTGATGAACTCAAGAATATTGAGAAGGGAAGACTATCCTGAATTATCCGGATGGGCCTTGTAGAATCACAAGGGTCCTTATAAGAGGACTCAGGAGAGTCGGGTCGGAAAACCATGCGATCCCCAAGCAGAAGAAGGCCATGCCTGAGACAGGAGATACCGCCCACCGGTTTGGGGGACAAAGAAAGGGATTGCAAGCTGACCAATGCACTGGGCCTCCTGCTGCTGGACAGGCAAAGGAGGGCTCCTCTCCTGGACCCTTCAATGAGGACTAAGTCTTGGCACCCCCTTGGTTTTAGTCCCGTAAGATTCATTCCAGACTTATGGTCTGTAGAACTGTAAGGGAGTGCGTTTGCGTCATTTGAAGTCACTGTGGGTGATAGCGCCCATAGGAAACAGGTCCATCATTTAGGAAGGTCCAAATCCAAGTGTTCTTGGATTGTGCCTTATAAATACAACACCGTGTGCTGGTTGAACACAAGGACCCAACGCCTGGGTTTGGCCCAACCTCTGCCCTGTCCATGTGTGAGGCATTATTTACAGCTGTTCAACCTCTGCAAACCTGTTTCCTCACCTGTGATGTGAAAGTGATAGTCATGCTCACAGCATGAGGGATCCACCTAATCCCCACCCCCACCCCAGCACCGCCTCATTCACAACTATAAAGAGCTAATATCGGTAAAATGTTACTAGTGTTTTTGATAGACACTGAATGTGAAATAAACTGGGTTTCGAGGCAAATATTGAAGCTAGCGTTACAGTTATGCCATTGTACAGCTCAGTGCCCATGGACCAATCATGCACCTTCTCCCAGGCCTTATTTTATTACCTGGCAAGAATATTTATATTTTATTGCAAGCTGTCCTGAACATCACAAAAGAAAATGTACAAAAAGGTCCCGTTGGGTTGGTGTATGCAAATATATTTAATGAGCATTGACCATGAGCCAGTCACTCTTGCGAATCCTGGAATTTAGTGTGGAGTCTCACAGCTCTTTTCCTTTCTGTGATAGCAGCTTTACTCTAGTGAAGTAGACAAAGGAAGTCAATGGACAGTATCGTTCCCAGCAGTGATGAGTGTGTTGTGCACAAAGGAGAAAGGTAAGAGGCCTTGGGAAACACGGATACTGAAATGCAGCCCGTCACTGGGCTGGGGCTTCACACCCACAGAACATCCAGCGAAGCGATTTGGGCATCAGTCTCAGGGCAGGAAAACTCAGGCCAGGTTTGCCAGCGTGTGGCCAGCAAGGGAGAGGATGGGAAAGGATGAGTTCAGAGGGTTAGGCGTGGCCCCAAGTCTTGGCTTTTAGTCTGCTTGTAGCAGGAAGCCGCTGGAGGGACTTCGCCCCAGGGAGGGTGTGATCTGACATGTCTTTTAAGGTTCTGCTGGCTGTGGTGTGGAGGATTTGAGGAGAAAAGACATTCTTTATTTTTAATAGACACCCACATTTCTCTCTCATTCTCGAAGTATTTTTGGATGGAACCCCCTAAATGTATGTTGTTTGTGGAGGGGAAAAGGCTGATTGATGTCTATATCTAGGTATCTATCTATGTCTGCATCTACCTGTTCTCTGTGTACCTGTCTCTCATTCACCTGGCTATCATCTATTTATAGCTACCTTTCTATCTAAAACAGGCATAGACAAAGTGGAACCTGAAGGTCTCGTTCGCCTGGTTCATCTGTGTGTGTGTGTGTGTGTGTGTGTGTGTGAAAGTCAAGTTTTATTGAAACACTTCTTGGTATACTGACTATGGCTGGCACACTGGAGTAGTTATGACAGCATTCCAAATACAACCTTCAAAGCCCATCTATTTACTATGTATATGCCTGCCATTGACCATATACTTTCCTCATTTGTACCTAGACTCTGATTCCCATGACACGTAAGCCATTTCTTGGGTCTTGGTCTTTGGGTTAGGTGTCCTGGCCTATCTTCTTGTAGTCCATTTACTATGAACCTTGACCTCAGTGAGTCCTCATCTTTCTTGCCAGTGGCTCTGTTTCAGTTTCCCTACCTCAGCCTTTTGGGGGAAGGGGTTGATACGCACATTCTGGCTTTCTTGATGATTCCTCTGACATAATCTAAGTCACAGTTTACCCAGGAATAATATACATTGAATTATGTATTATATATAAACATAGTGGCCATTTAACTTCCATGGACTTTCAATATTTGAGTAGATTTGCAAAGCAAAAAAAAAATAATTTTCTTCCCTCCCCTTCATTTTTCACTACATCCATGCTTTCAACATCCACAAGGAGGATGAGAAGACACACAGCTAGTAGACAGAGATCTCGTCAGTTGTCAGGCGTAGGGCCACGTGGTCCCACAGGCCCCCTCACATCCCTAATTCTAAATAATCAACATCATAAAGTGCCTTTGTTCGGTTAAGCCTCATTCTGTTACGTGGTTCTGGGAAGATACATGTCTGCTTTCTCTGAACTTCAGCGTTGTCCGTCCAAGCGGCACCCAAAATGGATAAGATCAACTTGTCTCTAAAAGTCCTTTTAGCCACACCCACCCTCTATAGATCTCTAAGTCCTTTTGAAATAAAGCATGCCTTTTACAAAAAAAAAAAGAAGAAGAAGAAGAAGAAAGGAAAACAGTGATCCTCGAGCAAATATGTACTGAGTGTCACCTTCGCTCACTCCTGGGCAGGGGAGGTGGCTGCGGACCCCTCTTGCCTGCGGCGGGTGAGTCCCAGGCCCTGCTTGCCTGCGGGCACTGCCTGGTCTTGGGCCTGGTCCTGTTCAGCACGTGGGCTCAGAACCAGCTGGCATCGAAGCTCCTCCCCGTGACCCTTCTAGAAAACCCTTGCACCTCCAGTGGCTCCTTTCTCTTCCCCGTGGAGCAGCCAGGGCCCCGGGAATTCGGGAACTTACCGAGTGGGCCTGCCAGGAGTGGGGGACCTGAGCAGGACCTGAGCAGGATAATCTGCTTCCACAGACCTGGGGCATGAAGCCCTTCATTCACAAGGTCTTGCCTAGGACGGGAAGGGAAAAGCAACCCCAGGGGAAATGTGGCCGGAAGGAAACGGAAGCCGCAACAAGCCGTCTTGAGGGCGCCCTGCGCTCTCCTGTCACCCTCACCGTAGATGTTCCCAGTCAGACCAACGGAACCAGTTGATCAGACTTCACAGGCTTTGAGGAAAGCCAGAGCCACTTACACGCAAAACAGGACTCGGGCTATCAATTATTCACAGTCCATTAGGCGAAGGCAAGCGTTTCTCAAACATTTCTCTGTGCTTCAGAAAAGTGACACTTTGAACTCCGTGTTCCGGGGAGGCTCCAAAAGGCAATTAACAGTCTTAAGCTGCGTATCAAACCCAACATGGGCTGCGTTTACAAGAAAATCGTGTGAGAATCAAATGATGTGATCTTTGGTTTGAAGAGCTAAGAAATAATTGCCAATAAGTATTCATGTATAGGGCCCATTTTGGGGGGAAACAAGCCATTTTAATTAATACTAGCGGCAGGAGTACGTGCGGGTGATTTTATTAGAGTTAATGTGTTTAGTGGAGCTGCCCGACTGTAGCTCTTGTTCCTGACAAGATATTAGAATTTATTTTACATTCACATGTTCATCACAGACCAGTGCTGTAAGAAAACTGTTGGAAGTTCATCTCTCACTTCCCAGACTTTTTACAACTTCTGCTAAAAAGAGAGAGAGAGAGAAAGGGAGAGCTGAATGATGAATTGCAATAGTATTTTTAAAAAGGTGTTGTTTATTTTTAGAGAGAGGGGCAGGGAAGAAGAAAGAGAAGGAGGGAAATATCCATGCGAGGGAGAAACAAAATAACCTGGGACCTTTTTCGTGATGGGCTGAGTTCTCTGAGAATCCACCCAGGAAGAGACCATCATTCTGTGCGGGGAACAGACTGAAAAGCAGTGTACCTGAGGTGAGTGGGTGTGGCCTTCCTTGGGCCCCCACCTGAAGGTCCCCTGCCTTCTTAGTCGGGGCCATTTTCCTTCCTCAGTCCTGTGACTTCGCTGCACTCCGAACACCCAGGGGTATGGCACACATACGCCTAGATTAACATTTGCTTGACGCGCTGAACAGGGCAGAACTAGCGAAGACGGGACCTAAATTCTTATATTAACGTCATGTAACATAAATGAACACTTTACAAGGTGGCCATTGACTATTAATTTGCAGTCATTCTAGACTGAAAGAGCTTTCAGATGGTCTGGAGAAAAGTCAGGATCTGAAATAGAAGTGAAATGGTTATGAAAATAAATCTCAAGAAAGAAGAGAAGAGAAAGAAGAGGGGTATTCTAATCATACCTTCATCATAATCTTATTAGCATTTCAAGTATCAGTCTATAGTCTTATGACTCTGTCTCATAAATCTGTGAAGAGCAAAGTATAGTTATTTTAATAGTCTGTGTTGGTGGACCATCGTGGATTTAATTAAGAGACAACTGGTCTATGAAATATGACACCAAAGCACAAGACTTAATGGAGAAATGGTTTACTGCACATTTAAATCAGGGCCCAGACTCAGAAATCGACTTATATGTCAGATGCATCCATGTGCAGGCTGTTCATGGGGGGAGAACCCAGATGCAGAAACATTAGGATTTAAGATCCTCCACGTACCCTGCCTGATTTGTAAGCTCCCGCAAGCACGGGGTATTAATAGCTTATTGTTTTGAATTTTATTATGTGAGATATTTATAATGTAAGCAGTATAAAAGTCTCTTAAAACATCATTTCTCGCCTCCTTGTATCCTGTGGGAGGCATCACCTTCTTCTTAGCAAAAACAGAGGGGAAGTTGCCACTTTGGTCAGATGGTGACTGGGCGAGTGTGGTTTGAGTCTTTGTCCTTCTGGAAGAACATGAACGGAGGGTGGACACAAGAGGAAATGAAATGTTCTTTGTAGCCCCTTTTTTTTTTTAATCTCGTTAGAATTGCTGCATTGGAAAATCTGTCTCTGTCCTCTGTCCTAGCTACCACTTTATTTTCACAGAGAGAAACCATCACCTAGAACTTGATAAATTCGTGGAAAAGATACAATCCTCATTCCCTTTCAGAATTGGAATGATGTCCTGGGCAGCCTCAGGACATTGATTTCTTTTCTTTTCTTTCCTTTTTTAATTTAATTTTATTGTTGTTGTATTACATCCATCCCCTTTTTGCTCCCCTCTGTCCTCTTCCCCACCCACCCATTCCCCCCTCCAAAGTCAATCCCACCTGTTGTCCATGTCCATGGTTCCTTTATACTAGGTTCTTGTCTAAGCTGCTCCCCTTTCTTGCCTCTGCCT
>PVIW01013711.1:0-26264 GCA_004026585.1 Noctilio leporinus | reverse complement strand
TGAAGGCCTATTCCTTGTATTCATATACTTGGTTCTGTTTTGCTTGTTGTTAGTTTTGCTCATTATTGTCCCGTAATGGGTGAGATCATATGATATTTGTCCTTCACTGACTGGCTTATTTCACTAAGCATAATGCTCGCCAGTTCCATCCATGTTGTTGCAAAGGGTACAAGTTCCTTCTTTCTTTCTGCCATATAGAATTCCATTATGTAAATGTACCAAAGTTTTTTGATCCAATCATCCGCTGACGGGCACTTACGCTGTTTCCAGCACTTGGCTGGAAACATAGTGCTGCTATGAACATAGGTGTACATAGGTTCTTATGAATTGGTGTTTCAGGATTCTTTGGGTATAGTCCAAGTAGTGGAATTGCTAGATCAAAAGGCAGTTCCATTTTTAGTTTTTTAAGGAAACCCCATAATGTTTTCCACAGTGGCTGCACTAGCCTACATTCCTACCAACAGTGCACGAGGGTTCCCTTTGCCCCACATCCTCGCCAACATTTGCTGTTTGTTGATTTGTTAATGATTGCCATTCTGAAAGGTGTAAGGTGGTATCTTATTGTGGTTTTAATTTGCATCTCTCTGATAACTAGTGATGTTGAGCATTCTTCCATATGCCTCTGGGCCCTTTGTATATCTTCCTCAGTGAGTTGTCTGTTCAGGTCCTTTGCCTATTTTTTAATTGGGCTGTCTGTCTCCCTGGTGTTGAGTTGCATTAGTTCTTTATCTATTTTGGAGATCAGACCCTTGTCTGAGGTATCATTGGCAATTATGTTTTCCCATACAGTTGGTTCCCTTTGAATTTTGCTGATATTTTCTTGAGCTGAACAGAAACTTTTCAATTTCATATAGTCCCATTTGTTGATTCGTTCTTTGATTTCCTTTGCCCTTGGTGAAGTATCCGCAAACATATTTTTGCATAGGATATCCGAAAGTTTACTGCCTATATTTTCCTCCAGGACCTTTATGGTGGCACTGCTTATGTTTAAATCCTTTATCCATCTTGAGTTTATTTTGGTGTATGGTGTAAGTTGGTGGTCTAGTTTTATCTTTTTGCATGTTGCTGTCCAGTTCTCCAAACACCATTTGTTGAAGAGACTGTTTTTATTCCATTGGATGTTCCTTCCCCCTTTGTCAAATATTAGTTGACCATAGAGTCCTGGGTTAATTTCTGGGCTCTCTACTCTGTTCCATTGATCCATATGTCTATTCTAACCCAATACCAGATAATTTTGATGACAGTAGCCTTGTGGTATTGTTTGAAGTCTTGTACTGTGATTCCTCCTACCTTGTTCTTCTTTCTCAAGAGTGCTGTGGCTATTTGTGGGTGTTTTTGGCTCCATATAAATTTTTGAAGTATTTTTTCTATTTCTGTGAAGTCTGTCATTGGTATTTTAAATAGGATTGCATTGAATATGTAGATTGCTTTGGGTAGTATGGACATTTTAATGATGTTAATTCTTCCCATCCATGAACATGGTATATGCTTCCATTTATTTGTATCTTTCTTTCTTTCCTCATTGTTCTGTAGTTTTCTGAGTATAGGTCTTTTACCTCCTTAGTTAAGTTGATTCCTAGGTACTTTATTTTTCTTGTTGCTATGGTAAATGAGATTTGTTTTTTCACTTCTATTTCTGTTGTCTCATTATTGGTATACAAAAATGCTTTTGATTTCTGGATATTGACTTTATACCCAGCAATTTTGCTAAATTTGCTTATTAGGTTAAGTTTTTGGTGGAGCCCATCGGGTTTTGTATGTACACTATCATATCATCTGCAAATAATGACAGTTTGACTTCCTCCTTCCCAATTTGGATACCTTTGATTCCTTTTTCTTCTCTGATGGCTATAGCTAGAACTTCCAAGACAATGTTAATTGAAGTGGAGAAAGTGGACAGCCTTGTCTCATTCCTGATCTTAGGGGCAAAGCTTTTAATTTTTGCCCATTGAGTATGATGTTGGTGAAGGTTTCTCATATATGGCCTTTGTGATGTTGAGGTATGCTCCCTCCATTCCCATTTTGCTGAGAGTTTTTATCATAAATGGCTGCTGTACTTTGTCAAATGCATTTTCAGCATCTATTATTATGATCAAATGGTTTTTGTCTTTCAACTTGTTGATGTGGCATATTACATTTATTGATTTACGAATGTTGTATCATCCTTGCATCCCTGGGATGAAACCCACTTGATCATGGTGTATGATCTTTGTAATGTACCACTGAATCCGGTTGGGCAATATTTTGTTGGGAATTTTTGCATCTATGGTCATCAGAGATATTGGCCTGTAGCTTTCTTTCTTAGTTGTGTCTTGCCCTGATTTTGGGATTAGAATAATATTGGCCTCATAGACAAAGTTTGGGAGTCGTTCCTCTTCCTGTGTTTTTTGGAATAGGTTGAGAAGGATAGGAATTAGTTCTTCTTTAAATGTTTGGTGAAATTCACCTGTGTAGCCATCTGGTCCAGGGCTTTTGTGCTTTGGGAGATTTTGGATTACTTCTTTAATTTCATTAGTTGTTATTGGCCTATTCAGGCTTTCTGCTTCTTCTGGGTTCAGTTTTGGTAGATTATATGTTTCCAGAAATGTGTCCATTTCATCCAGGTTATCCTATTTTTTGTCATAGAGTTGTTTGTAGTAATTTCTTACAATCTTTTGTATTTCTGAGGTATCAGTTGTGATTTCTCCTCTGTCAGTTCTGATTCTGTTCATTTGGGCCCTCTCTCTCTTTTTCTTGATGAGTCTGGATTAAAGGCTTGTCAATTTTGTTTATTTTTTTCCAAGAACCAGATCCTCAACCTGTTGATTCTTCAAATTGTAGTTTGAATCTCTGAGTTATTTAGTTCTGCTCTGATCTTGATGATTTTCTTCCTTCTACTTGCTCTGGGCTTTCTTTGGTGTTGCTCCTCTAGTTCTTGCAGCTTTATGGTTAGGTTGTTTTTATAAACTTCTTATGACCTTTTTAGGTAGGCCTGTATTGCTATAAATTTCCCTCTGAGCACTGCCTTTGCTGTATCCCATAGGTTTTGGGCTGTTGTGTGTTCATTGTCATTTGTTTCCAGGAACTTTTTGATTTCATCTTTGATCTCATCGTTAACCCATTCATTAGTTAAAAGCATGTTATTCAGTCTCCATGAGTTAGAGAATTTTTGTTTTTTTCCCTTGAGATTGGTTTCTAGTTTTAAGCCATTGTGATCTGAGAAGATGCTTTGTGTGATTTCAATTTTCCTGTATTTGTGGAGGCTTCTCATAGAGAATGATCCATGTGCATTTGAAAAGAATATGTATTTTGCTTCTTTGGGGTAAAAGACTCTGTATACATCAGTTAGGTCCATTTCCTCTAGAGTGTTGTTCAATGCCACAACATCTTTAGGGATTTTTTGTTTTGAAGATCTGTCCATTGTTGATAGTGGGGTATTAAAATCTCCTACTATTAGCATGTTGCTGTCTATATCTTTCTTAAAGTCCTCCAAGATTTTCCTTATATATTTCGGAGCTCCTAATTTGGGTGCGTATATGTTTACCAGAGTTATTTCTTCTTGATGGGTTGTTCCCTTAAGTATTATATAATGTCCTTCTTTGTCCCTTTTTATGGCCTTCATTGTAAAATCTATTTTGTCTGAAATCAGTATTGCTACTCCGGCTTTACTTTCGTGTCCATTTGCTTGATATATATATTTTCCATCCTTTCACTCTCACTCTGTGTCGATCTTTAGTTCTGAAGTGGGTCTCTTGAAGACAGCATATATGTGGGTCATGTTGTCTTATCCATTCAGCTACCCTATATCTTTTGATTGGTGCATTTAATCCATTTACATTTAAGGTTATTATTGATTGATACTTATTCATTGCCATTTTCTCCATTTGTATCTGTATTCCTCTTTGGCTTTCTCTGTTTCTTCATTTTATTTATTTATTTATTTTTAAAGCAGACCCTTTAGCATTTCTTGCAATGCTGGTTTGGTAGAGATGTTTTCTTTTAGTCTTTTTTTGTCTAAGAAACTCTTTCTTTCTCCTATCTTGAATGAGAGCCTTGTTGGGTAGAGTATTCTTGGTTGCAGGCCATTGTTTACCATGACTTGAAATACTTTTTGCCATTCCCTTCTGGCTTGAATTGTTTCTGTTGAATAATCATTTGAAAGCCTTATTGGAGCCCCCTTATATTTCATTTGTCATTTCTCTCTTGATGCTTTTAGGATTCTCTCTTTGTCTTTGAAATTAGCCATTTTAATAATAATGTGCCTTGGTGTTGGTCTGTTTGGGTTGATCCTCATTGGAACCCTGTGTGCTTCCAGAACTTGATTAATGTTTTCACTCATCATGTTAGGGAAATTTTTTATCATGACTTTTTTGAACAGGTTTTCCATTCCTTGTTTCTCTTCTTCTTCTGGTATCCCTATGATATGGATATTGTTACGTTTCATGTTTTCCTGCAGCTCTCTTAAACCCTCTTCAGTCTTGTTCAGCCTTTTTTGATTCTCTTGTACTGTCTTGGAGTATTTGTCTACATTATCCTCCCACTCACTGATGTGGTCCTCTTCTTCCTTTAGCCTACTGTTGATTCCTTCAACTGTATTCTTCAATTCAGAAATTGTATTCTTCATTTCCTCCTGGCACTTGTTGATAATTTCTATGTCCTTTTTGATGCTGTTGTAGCTCTCAGTAAGTTCCTTGTATCTTTCCTGGAGTTGTTTATAGTTTTCTTTGAGCTGGCTAAGCTCATTGAGCTTCTCTATCATCATTCTTTTGAATTCCTTATCTGATATTTCGTGTGCCTCTGTTTCATTTGGTGGTCTTTCTGGGGATTCTTCCTTTCCTTTTGGTGATGGATTGATTCTTTTTTTCCCCAATTTTGGGTGTCTGTTGTTGCTTGCTTTTTGTTTTTTGTTTTCTCCTTGGATTAATTTGCTTTGCTTCCTTGCCTTAGTTGAGCACCCAGCTGTGTTAGGAGATTTGTGGAGTTCAATGTCGCAGTCTCCCAGATTTTCTCCACTTGTTGCTCTTGGTGTGGCCTTTATTTGAGCTGTCTGGTTGTATTCTGGATTGGTTGTGTATGTTGCTCCTTTCCTTCCAGTCAAGATGCTCCTTCTATCCTTTCTCACAGAAATGAAGAGGGAGGATCAGAAAGCCTCAAGTGTGAGTGAACAGTGTAAGCCTATGTATATAGTTGCTGCATCTGCCTCCCTGTTCACCCTTGGTGAACAGAACCTGATTGGTCCAGGTGGAGCCAGGACCTGTGGGCTTATAGCAGAGGGGAAATTTTTTTTTTTTTTAATTTAAAAGAAAAAGGAAAAAAAAAAAGGAAAAAAATAACAAGAAACAATAACAATAATAATAAAGAAAGGGTTTAGGTGGCTGTTCACTCTTTATGATCTCTGATTGGTCTAGGTGGAACCAGGACCTGTGGGCTGTAACAGGAAGAAAAGGAAAAAAAAAAAAAAAAAAAAAAAGAAAAAGGAAGAAAGAAAAGAATAAAGGGTTTAGGTGGCTGGGGAGGGGAGGAATATTTAGATTGAGGACTGGGAATGCATTGTAGCCAGAGAGTGAGTAGACTCTAAATCAAGAGTAGGGGGAGGGTCTTGGGTATTTAGGTGGACTGAGATAGGGGAGGATTAAAAATATGTGAGAAGTAACTTTTGAAAAGGATATATTAGAGATTAATAGTTCATGTAACTCTTAGTGTCACTCAGGTGCTTGAGATTAGCAGCGATCCATTTCCTGAGTCTGCCTCTTTTTCTTGGTCAGGTCTCTGCAATCTACAATCTAGCTGGTCTTGGAGTGGCAGGGCCTCTGATCGTCACAGTCAGGGCTGATTCTGAGTGTCAGCCTCCAGGTAGGGCCTTCAGTAGCCTAGCTGGGTTTTAGGGCTGCTGGTGTTCTGGGGCCTGCAGGGTGTCCCCTCCAACTCCTGGAGGAGGTTCCTGCCTGTGATGGACACCTGACACCTCTGCCGGGCAGCCTGCAACCTCGCTGGTTCCTGTGATGACTGGCCCTGTCCCCGCAGCTCCCAGAGGAGGCAGCCCTGTCTGTGAACAGTGCCTGGGGTCTGCCAACACTGCCCAGCTCCCCGGGGCGAGGGCCAATCCTCCAAACAGACCAGCTCTTTGAGGAGTCCATGCAGCCTCTGTGATGTGCACCCTCCCAGTGCATTTGCAGTGCGGCCTTTGTCGCTAGCAATGGGTGGGTCAGTTGCCCCAGCTTTAAGTTCCTGGCTGGCAGTTTTAGAGTTTCTGGGGGCCTGTGTGGGTGCACAGGGCTGGGCCTCCCCCGTTGCAGGGGCTTCAAGCTGCTGTTTCCCTGGTGGCCCAGCAGTACCATTTTCGGCCCTCTCGCTGCCCCGGCTGGTGCACTTCCCTGCTCCCTGCAGGACTCTTCTCCTCTGCCTCTGGCCCAGTGAGGAGCTTCTTCTCCCTGTTGCTGGAGCGAGGCTCTCACATAGTCCCTCCCCTGCAGGAGTTCAATTCCTCATTCCCTCTGGTGTTTGCCCTTGCTGCTCACACTTCACTGTTCCGATTTCTAGTCACCCGGGAGCCTGGAGCTGGCTTCAGTTAAACACGCCTCTCTGGCTAGAGCCGCCACTGCCCAGAGCCGACCTCGGCCCACCGGCCGGTTTGGAACTATCCCACCTGCTCTCCTGCAGGTCTCTGCTGCCTCTGGGCTGTGCTCCTGAGTCCAGATGCTGACTGTTCCAATTCTTAGGGACCTGAAGATGTCTTGCACTTCCTATCCTATCCTCCAGCTGCTCTGGTCCTCGAGAATGCCAGCAGCTCTCTACTCTGTCGCCATCTTTGATCTATGTTGAATTTGAATATTTTTAATATTTTTTCTTTCAGGTTGGTTTCTAGTTTCAAGCCAGTATGATCCTAGAAGGTGCTTGATATAATTTCAATATTCTTGAGTTTGTTGAGGCTTGTTTAGTGTCCTACCCTGTGATCTATCTTTGAAATGATCCATGTGCTTTTAAAAAGTATGTATATTTTGCTTCTTTGGGGTGAAATATTCTATAAATCTGAGTTAATTCCACTCGATCTAGTGATAGTAGGGTGTTAAAAGTCCCCTATGATGACTGCAGTGTTGTCAACCTCTTTGTTAAAGTCCTCCAAGGCTTTTCTTATATATTTAGGTGCTCTTATGTTTGGTGCATATGTTTTCCAGTGTTATATCCTCTTGTCAGACTGCTCCTTTTAGTATTATGCAGTGACCTTCTTTGTGTTTTGTTATGGCCTTTGTTTTGAAACCTTTGTTTTTGTCTGATAGAAGTATTCTATCCCAACATTTTTTTTTAAATGTCCACTTGCATGGAATATTTTTTCCATTCCTTTACTTTCAGCCTGTGTAGATCTTTCATTCTGAGCTGGGTTTTCTGTAGCAGCATATATACAGGTGGTGTTTTCTTGTCCACTCAGCTACCCTATATCTTTTGATTGGATCATTTCATCCATTTATATTTAAGGTTACTATTGATAGGTATGTATTCATTGCCATTTTTCCTCTTTGTACCTGTGTTCCTCATTGTCTCTCTCTATTTCTTCTTCTTAAAGAAGTCCATTTAATATCTTTTGCAATGCTGGTTTGGTGGGGCTGTACTCTTTTAGCCTTTTTTTGGGGGGTGGGGTGGGGGTCTGGAAATCTATTTCTTCCTCCATTTTAAATGAGAGCCTTGATGGGTAGAGTAATCTTGGTTGTAGGACCTTGTTTTTCATTATGGGAATATTTCATGCCAGTTCCTTCTGGCTTGTAGTGTTTCTGTTGAGAAATCAGCTGATAACCCTATCAGAGCTCCCTTGTATATTACTAGCTGTTTCTCCTTCGATGCTTTTAAGATTCTCTCTTTTTTTGTAAATTTTGCCATTTTAATTGTGATTTGTCTTGGAGTGGGGCTTTCTAGGCTCATCTTGACTGGGACACTGGGTTTCCTGAACTTGTGTGGCTTTTTCCCTCAACAAATTAGGGAAGTTTTCTGTCATTTTTAAAAGCAGGTTTTTATTTTTTTATTTTAAATCCCTTACTCCTTTTCTTCTCCTTCTGTCATCCCTATTATGTGAATGTTGTTGTTTCATGTTGTCTTAAAGCTCTCTTAAACTATCCTCATTCTTTCAGAGTTTTTGTTCATTTTGCTGCTCTGATTTGGTGTTGTTTTTCTACCTTGTCTTCCAACTTGCTGATTTGGTCCTCTGTTTCATCTAACATGCTTTTAATTCCTTCCAGTGTATTCTTCATTTTCACCTGGTTCTTATTCATAATTTCTATGTTTTTTTTTTTTTTTTTCCATGCTGGTTAAGTTCCCACTCAGTTTTTGGTAGCTCCCATAAAATTCCTTGTAGTTCTGGGCCTCTTGAGTGTGGCTCTGGTGCACACTAAATTCAGGTCCTGCCTGTATAAGCTACAAAGCAATCTTTAGTTGGTACCTGTCTCTGCTTGGCTTGGAGGCCCATGGGATAATAATTTTATTTATTTATTTATTTAAAGATTTAATTTATTTTTTCCAGAGAGAGGGGAAGAGAGAGAGGCATAGAGGGAGAGAGACATCAATGTATGGTTGCCTTTCACCTGCCTCCAGCCACGGACCTGGCTGGAGACCTGGCTTGCAACCTGGTTATGTGCCCTGGTTATGTGTGGGAAACTGACCAGTGACCTTTGGGTTCACAGGCCAGCACTTATCCACTGCACCACCAGCCCGGGGGCAGGATAATAATTTTAAAGTGAGGCTGGGAGCCACCAATACCTGGTCTGGAGATGCTCAGCCAAAGCTACAATAGGCTGCCTGGGGCCTCAGGACTTTTGAAATTTCTTAGAAAAGATTGCACTATGGGACAAGGCTGATCTCTGGTCCCTGAAAGAGCCTCCTCCCTGGGTGTGCCGGTTGGATGGCGCGGGGTCTCAGGCAGTCAGTCACTAGGGTGACTTAATGCAGATTTAGATTGGGTGCCAGTTCTGAGCCTGTGGCCACTCAACGAGAGGCACAGGGCACACTTAGGCCAGCTGCTGCCAGCCTAGAACCTATTGATCTTAATTTTTTTGTTTGTATTTTACTTTAGAGAAAGAGGAGGGGGAAAAGAGAGAAAAAGAAACGCTGATTTGTTGTGCCAGTTTATTTATACATTAATTGGTTGATTCTTGTATTTTCCCTGACTAGGGATTGAATCTTTTCATTTGGTACAATGCTCTGACCAACTGAGCTACTGGCCAGGGTACCTGTGGATCTTGGAGAGTTTTTAAGAAAGGCTGCATCAGGTGCCAAGTCTGGCTGCCTGCCACTGAAAGAGCCTTGGGAGTATGCTACTTGGGTGGGGCAGCATCTCTGGGCGTCATCCAGGTAGGGCAAGTGGTGTTCACCAGGTTAATTCAGACTCAGGTTTAGCATGGGGCATATCTGTGCCTATAAGCCATGTTGAGGGAGGGCTGAATGAAGGAAAGATTGTGCCTCCCTCCTGGAGGTGTGGGAGGCAGGCTCAATACAGGGTCAATTATGGCTAGCATTGCTGTCCTCCCTGAAGGCATGCAATTAAGTTTGTCAGTGTATGTCTTTGGCACCTTTTCACCTGCTCTCCTTTCCCCTGGATGTTTTAGGATTAGTGCCTATGAATGAATAGTTCTGTGTGCAGTCCCTTTAAGAGAATGCCTGCTCTTCCAGCAACCCTCCCTCTCACCTGGTATATGGATAGAATCTCTGCTGATTTTCAGACCTAGGTGTGTGGGCTCTCCTCTTTCTGGCACTAGTACTCCTGGCTGAGAAGCCTGGTGTGGGGCTAGGATCCATCACTCCTCTGCAGCTGTGTATCTCTTCTAATTCTCAAGTGCCACATATGGGTGTAGGGCCAGCCCATTTTGAGTCTTTGCCCATCTTACCAGTCTTGACATGACTTCTTCTTTATTCTTTAATTAGAGGCTTTCTGTTAGCTAGTTTTCAGATGTGTCACTAGGTTGATTTTTCTTCATTTAGTTGTAATTTTTCTGTAGTCATGGAGGAGGTAAATACTGCAATTACCAAGTCTGCCATCTTGACTGGAAGCTCAAGGAATTTTTGGATAGTATGTTTGAGATAGTATGTTTTAGCAACTGGAAGTACTGGTTCTCCCCTTACCCCAATCTTGTTATTTGCTTGTTTGTTTAGTGTCTTAATTATTTTAGTGAAATCTGTTCCCACGCCCTCCCCCACCTTCATCCTCTGCAATGTAAAGCTTCTGATGTTGCTCCTCAGTGAGTGCAGTCTTGGAATGTATTTCTACAGTCATTCTGCAATGATAGCAGCTTTGGCAAGGTTCTCATTACCTTTAATCTTTCCCTGGCCATACCCACGTGGTCAACTCCACTAATTACTGGCTGATTGATGGGCTGTTTTCAACATTACCTTAGGACATAAATTACCCCCCAGACCAAACCAATTAATTTCAGGCTACATTTGAAAGGATAGTTTTTGAGATTAGTATTTGAGATGTGGTCTGAGCCCTGGTGGATTTCTTCCAGAGGTCTCTTCCCTTGGTTATTTCCAAGAAAGTAGCTGGGGTACAGTTTAGTCTATATGTTTAATGATTCTACCAATCTCTTCCAAGTTGTCTTTCCCCAAAACTTTTACTGTTTTTGAGACCATCTTTAGGCTCAAATGTACTATTCTTTATAGCAAATGAAGTCAGTTCCTTTGGGAAGTGTTTAGGAACTGTCAGTTTTATACCCTCCTTGCAAATCTCTGATCCAGAGCTCTGAAGCTAGGAGTTGGGACAAAGGCATACTCCAGAGCAACAGCTTCACTTTAAGAGCTGAGTGCTCACTGGCAGCAGAGGGGGTGGTGGTGGTTGGTGCAGCAGCAGGAGCCTCAGGTTCTCTCCTTTCGCCCCTCCTGGCACCTCCACCTAAGGACCCATGGGCAGGACAATCAAGGCCCCAGTGTGCTCAGTGGTGCTACACTCAGGGTAAAGCCTTCACCCTGCTCATGAATCCCATCTCTTGGCTGCATTCTTCTGGAAATTGGCCTGAACAACAGGGAGCTGGGGGCAGAATTAGAAATGCTGACTTCCCTGGAAGATAGTCCTCAAACTGGGAGCCAGGGGAGTAGGATCCCTGTGTTTTGGGGGTACACTACTTAGGGTGGGGTTTCTGTCTCTGAGTTGGGAGAGTAGGAAGGAGGCAGCAAGTCTTCATTCAAATACCACAGAGTTGCACTGATTTTACCAAATATTCATATTTTCTTGAATGAATGTTTGTTTGCTGCATGCCCTTAGGATAGTTTCCAGAAACTATAAATGGTTATTTCTTAAATATGTTCTTACAAGCTTTGTCAGGGATTACATTTGTGGTACTCCTCATGCTGCAATGCTTGTTAAATGTCTAATTGTATATTAGGGAGTTGGATAGACAGGCCTGGAATTAAGGAGTAAAAATTAAGCTGGAGATAGAAAATTTAGAGACACAGTATATGCATTCCATTTGAATCAGTAAAATTGAATGAAGTTAGGTGGAAAAGAGTGCAAGGTTTTAAAGGTTGTGCTTATTTTAAGGCACAAGTACTGTTACTTGTGTGCTATTAGAGAAAAATTATTAAATCTACATCAAGGATTAGGAGACATTGAACAATTTCTGTAACTGTTCTGCAGCTCAGTAATAGCATGTGACCCTGTCTGAGTTGTTTAATCCCAGTGTCCTCAACTGAAATGAAGGATGGAGCTAAGTGAGTACCAAGGCCTGTCCTCCACTCCCCACCACCTGTGATTCTTTAAAATTTGCCTTCTCAAATTTCAGGTACTTATACAGTAATTCCTATACTCAGGGCTGGCAAGAGTTTAGTGAATGGGCTTGCTTATACACTGATGGTAGAA
Source organism: Noctilio leporinus (assembly GCA_004026585.1). Lineage (NCBI taxonomy): Eukaryota > Metazoa > Chordata > Mammalia > Chiroptera > Noctilionidae > Noctilio > Noctilio leporinus. Next base: position 14,452 of record PVIW01013711.1, on the reverse strand, counting down.
ATGAATTTACTAATGTGCCTCAAAATCCTTATAAATGTAAATGCCTTTGAATCAGTAGTTCCTCTTTTAAGAATATCCCTACTTTACATTTTGTTCCAAACCACTCTACCAGATACACTCCAGAGTTTTTAGTATTCACTTCAGGTCTTCTATATCACCAAACTAGAATTTTAATGTGATATAATTTGCCATTGACTTTTAGAAGCTTTTTGAAGTTTAGGGAAAGATGATTAAATTTTTCAGGTAAAATTAATCTGCCTAGAAGTTTAAGCATTTTGTATTGAAATTTTAAAAACTGCAGTTGAAAACACAGCAATTTGTGAAGTAAACCTCAGCTTGCTATGTTTTTCAATCACCTATGTAGTATTTTTTCATAGGTGAATGGATAAACAAACTGTGGTACATCCACACAATGGAATACTTAATTCAGTGATAGAAAGAAGTGAACTTGAAGCCATGAAAAGACATGGAGGAGTCTAATTGCACATTGCTAAGTGAAAGGAGTCTGAAAAGTCTGCATACTGTGTGATTTCAATTATGTGACATTTTGTTAAAGACGATACTGTGGAGATAGTAAAAAGGTCAATGGTTGCTACATTTCAGGGGGAAGAAGGGATGGACAGGTGGAGCACAGAGAGTTTTTAGGGCAATGAAACTACTGTGTATGATGCTAGAATGATGAATCCATGTCATATATTTGTTCAAAGTTATCACATGTATAACACCAGGAATGAACCCTAATGTAAAGCATTAATTAATAATAATGTATCAGTATTAGTTTATTAGATATATTAATGAACCACACTTATGCAGGATGCCAATAATAGGGGAAAGTGAGGGTGAAGTGAGAGGGAATATAAGATAAAACTTCGGGAAGAGAACAGAGGGGAGCAAAAAGGGGATGGATGTAATACAACAACAATAAAATTAAATTAAAATAAAAGGATAAAACTACTTTCTGGTCAGTTTTCCTGTAACCCTCAAACTACTCTAAAAATAAAGCCTATTAAAAAAAAACTCAGCAGGCAAATTTGTGAAGTAGACCTACATACGTATGTTGTAAGTGTATGGACGGAGTGTTTTTGTGTTAGTGGGTGGAGTCATAGATAACTAGATATCATTTTAGTAACATTATTTCTTTCACATCCACAATAGATTATTTAAAACATTTTATGCCTTGTAGTGAAGGATTAACACCAGTCCTTTTGTATGTTAATTATAGTTCAATAAACAGAAGGAAAAAAGGATTTAACCTTAGCCCTTTAAAATACCTTTTTATGTTATGTCCTGTTTGGCTTTTTCTTCCTATTTTAAGGTCTGCATTATTAAATTAATGAATTTAAATGTAAATCCCAATAAGTTTTTTGTGATCCTGACATTTAGCAAAGGAAAGCATGGTGTCCAGTTCTTTTCCATTCCTGGGGGAAGACTGAAGATCAATTAAAGCTTGGTAGCAACTTTCTTTAAAGATATATAGTACAAGCTTTGCCAGTTTGCCAGCAACACAAAGAACAACTTCTTTACCACATTTGAAAGGATAGGCGCCATTACAGTTTTGAACCAGAAATGAATACTGAGATGAAAACTTCAACAATTTTAGAAATACAAATTAGTTGGAAGACGAAAATCTAGAAAAGATGCCTTTTCTGTTATTAATATATAGAGTGCTCCCAAACCCAAATTCTGTGTGCAGACCACAGGTGGTCACATTAACAGTGTTCATTTGCTTCACATACATGAACCAAGTCCATTGTTAGAAGAAGCTGGACAATTTCTGCTAAAAGGCCTCTCTTTCTTGTGGCTAATGTCCTCTGAGCTAAAATCGGGTAGGAAAGATAAATAGATCCATTCTGAGCAATTTAAAAAAAAAGATTTTATTTATTATTTCCAGAGAGAGGGTAAGAGGCAGAGAGGGAGAGAAACATCAGTGTATGATTACCTTTCACCTGCCTCCAGCCACGGACCTGAGTGGAGACCTGGCTTGCAACCAGGTTATGTGCGCTAACTGGGAGTCAAACCAGCGACCTTTGGGTTTACGGGCCAGTATCTATCCACTGAACCACCAGCCAGGGCTATTCTGAGCACTTTTAGCTATTGTTTTATGCTAAATTTTTAGTGTACAACCTCCAAATCTTGGTAGAATTAGGTGTCCAAAGTACTTTCAAAACAGAGAATTGATAAAAGAAAAACTGGAAGAAATGACAACAGAACTCACTTCTTAAGATGTGATGAAACAGGCCTTTTATGTAGCCTGGTATTTTATACCAAGTTGTACTTAAATTTCATTGTAAATTTCAAAACAGATATTTTGTATTTGTAAGTTTTTATTGTAATTGAGATATGACTGTGTAGAAATTAAGGAATAGGCAGTTAACATTTCCCATGCTAGTAAAGGTAATCTCACTGCTTGATATGGAAGAAGTTTTCTTGAAACAAAATGATTGGGGACAGGGGAACAGGATCAGTCATTAAGGAAAGGTATCAGTAACCATAGTATTTTATTACTGTCAAATGTTTGGCTTTCTGTGAAGCTGAAGATGTAAAAAATTTCAGGAGACTTCTCATTATGTTAGATTAGCATACTGATAAGTTTAGAGCACTTTTTTTTTTTTTTTTTGTTATTGCTCTTCTATTCACTTATCTTAAATGCAATTCAGTAAATTATATTTCAGGTGGGTTTTGTGTGTGTGTGTGTGTGTGTGTGTGTGCATGTGCAGTGGTTATGATTAGCCTTTAAGAGCTCACATAATTTCAGTCAGTTTGCTATTGTTAGGTATACTCAAAGTATGTGGGAATACAAAATGATTTTCTAGTGAGTGCATTACATTGTCTCTTAATCTATGTTTGAATATATGTCCATGGTTTTGAAGAGCTAAAGACTTTCTATATACCTTGACAAGCTTGTGGTCCATTGACTGTGAGTGCATAGTGTTGAAGAATACAAAGATTGCTCTTAGCATTTGATGCCATTGCCTTGATTTATATTAAGGTTCCAGAAGTTCTGTCACCTTTGCTTTTGCACTATCAGTATAATGTCAACACAGGCAATAAGGCAAAGAGCATCTTCATGGTATTATGAAAGTTATTTTGATATTGTAAGCCCCATGAAAGGGTACTGGAAACTCTTAATGAATATGGACCACACTTTGAGGACTGCTATGGTGGTTAGAAAAGTTAGTCAAATAGACAAACAGAGATGACTTTTGCCATTATTGTTAAGCAGAATACCATGCAACAATTAACAATATTGGAGAAGACTTTAACTACATGGAGGATTGCAAAGCTCATCACTATTCCAGCCACCTGAGGAAGAAATCCAAACACTTCTGACCACTGCATCCTGGTATTGGTGTCACTGAGGAAAACAACACAGTCAAGCACTGGATGGAACAACTCTTTTACTCAGAGAAGAGACACACAAAGATCAGCCCCAATAATGTGTAATGGTCCCCTGTGGTCAATGGGGCCACCTCCACCCTTTACCTCCAGACTCAATGGGCAGCTGATGCAAGACAGATGACCTGCACACACCCATCTTGTGCTGCAGCAGAAGGACCCTCCTATGGGATCTAAAGTACTGAATGGTGGGGACATGTCTGAGGGCCATTGAGCCACCCACTTAAACTGCAGGAAGAAGGATGCCTTGAGCCTAAAACAGAGATATTTTCCCACACATAATCTTCACACAGCGTGTATAGGCTCTTTATCTTGGTAAGGAGGTATTCCAGGCTCAAGACTCATTCTTATGTGGCTGTGCAGAAGGAAAGGACTATAGGCATAAAGCTGCCTTTCCTGACAATTATATGTAATATGCCATCACTACAGTTTTACCTACTGCTTCTCTTTAGCTAACGTAGTTTAGTTGCTTTACATTCATTTTTGTTAAACCATTTTGCTCTACTGTATTGTGTAATGTTTTCTTTCTTTTATTTTAACATTTAAAACATTTTTATTTATTATATTTCAGAAAGAAGGTAAAGAGAGAGGAAGAGAGGAAGAGAAACATCAATGTATGGTTGCCTTTCACCTGCCTCCAGCTATGGACCTGGCTGGAGACATGGCCTGCAACCTAGTTATGTTGCCCTGGCTGTGAATCAAACCAGTGACCTTTGGGTTCCCAAGCCAGCACCTTATCCACTGAGCCATGGACCAGGGCAATGTAATGTTATTATAAGATTTAATTATATAGATGTTTGCTTTTAAAAATAGGGGAGGGAATTAGGCATAATTAAAAAATTATAACTTAATAGCAGTGAACCCAAAGTAGTAAATAAATGCTGGATAGCTATGTATTACAAATGTCCTCAAGGCCAAAGAAAGGATCAAATCAAAACTTCCAGGATGTGTGCCATGTTTATGCATTGGAGAAATAATGTTAGTTTCATCCATTGTTTCCTAGAATTATTTTGTGACTACTTAGAGCCTCTGGCATGTCCAGTAACTATTTGGAGTAAATAATGCTGAATAGTGCCTACTTTGGTGCTTACCAAAGTAATGACTGACTTTGTATAGATATGATTATCAAAGAAAATGTAAGAGGCATAGAGATCTGCTACAGAATTGGATTAATTAGCTACCATTCCTACATGGGAGGTATTCCTGTTTTGTTTTGTTTTTTAACCTTTTGAAAGAAATAATAGCTACCTGACCCTTTTCATTTGGAGGGAGGGATGCTCTCCTCTCTTGATAGCAACTTTGGTGTACCCTGCTATAAGAAAGTCACCTACATATTTCCTTTTTTTTTTTTCTTTAAAACTTCTCCAAGTTTTAAGTCCTGGGAAGTGTTTTTTAAAAAAAAATTGGAATTGCTTTGGTTTAAATGTTCCAAAGTATAGAAATGTCTTGTCCTCAGGTTCCAGCCAAGATGGAGGCATAGGTAGACCCACTGTATCTCCCTCCACAACTAAGAGTGAATACAACTACCTCAAAACTGGAGGCAACCAGAAGTTCAAGAAAATCGAGGTGCATGGAAGTCCAAAAAAGATAAAGAAGAAATACTCATCTAGACAGGTGAAGCAGCTCCACAGTACTTAAGACACAGAGCCAAATACAGGAGGCTGTCAAGTTGAGGAGACCAAAGGATAGCCCAAAAGAGGTTCCAGGGCATGCAGACAGAGGAGCAGATAATCATTTCATGCACAGATCCAGGAAGTAAACAAAGTGCACCTCTACACCACAGAAGGTCACACCACTAAGACAGTAAGTCAAAGCAGACCAATCTAAGAAGCAGAAACAAACAAGAGCCACCTAAAATGGGGGGAGAAAGAAATAAACCATCAGAAAATGGAAAGGAGGAATCCCCAGGAAGAGTGCAAAATGAAATAGAGGCAAGCACCCTATCAGACAGGGAATTCAAAATAATGATGATAGAGAAGCTTAATGAGCTCATCAAGCTCAAAGAAAATTACAAACAACTCCAGATAAGCTACAAGGAATTTACTGAGAACTGCACAAGCATTAAAAAGGACATAGAAACCATAAATAAGAACCAGGAGGAAATGGAGAATGCAATCAAAAGCAGGTGAGAGAAAGCAGAGGATCGGATTATCAAGCTGGAGGTCAATGTAGAAAAAAAATCCCAGGCAATGCAACAAAATGAAAAAAGACTAAAAATGAATGAAGAGATTTTAAGAGAGCTGCAGGACAACATGAAATGTAATAACATCCGTATCAGAGGGATACCAGAAGGAGAAGAGGAGGAGCAAGGGATGGAAAACCTGTTTGAAACAATAATGACAGAAAACTTCCCTAACTTGAGGAGAAAAAAAGGCATGCAAGTTCAGGAAGCAGAGAGAGTCCCAAGGAAGATGAACCCAAAAAGGCCCACTCCAAGACACATCATAATGAAAATGGCAAATTTCAAAGACAAGGAGAGAATCCTAGCAGCAAGATAGAAACAGCTAATAACATACAAGGGGGGTCCTATAAGGTTATCAGCTGATTTCTCAACAGTAACGCAACAAGCTGGAAGGGAATGGCAAAAAATATTTCAAGCAATGAAAAACAAAGGCCTGCAACCAAGGATTATCTACCCAGCAAGGCTGTCATTCAAAATGGAAGGTGAAATAAAGAGTTTCCCAGACAAAAGAAGTATAAAAGAATACATCTCCACCAAACCAGCATTGCAAGAGATGCTAAAGGGTCTGCTTTAAGGAGATGAAGAAACAGACAGAAAGGAACACAGGTACAAAGGAAAAAATAGATAATGAATAAGTACCGATCAATAATAATCTTAAAGGTAAATGTATTAAATGTACCAATCAAAGTTGGATAAGAACCAACTTTAACTTATGAATGCTTTAGAATGATCTTGTTATAAATAGATTTTACTAAATAAGGTATAATTTTGTATATTGTATCTGCATTACTGCAGGTTAAGTTTTCTTAGATTGGAATTATTTCACAATATGGGAAAATCATGTTATGATAACTCAGAAAAATCGAATGCAATTAAGGAAGAAGAAAAATAACAAAATGTGGATGTATATTACATAAAAGACATGCTATCTTTCTTAGTCACTGTTACAAAATATGTGCTTATTTGTGGGTGTGTAATATATAGATTTTATTAACAATTTATGTTTTAAAGAGCAACCAAGTGGTCATGGGTGTGTTATGAAATCAGTCAATCTTTAGGTTAGAAAAGATTCTGAGAATGAAGACCAATTTGGATGGAAGTAGCAAACTACTAAACTATATGATTTGTGTACATAGATAATATATATTCTCATATTAGCATGTAAATTAGATGAGATTCCTTTCAACTAAATCATGGAAATATACATTTCCAGTTATGAAGGCCCCCAAACTGGGGATGCTTGGGAAAAGGAATTAATGCTATAGTAAACTTTATTATTGAAATGTGAACATACCTAACCTCTACCTCAACAGACTCTTAAATAGTTCAGGGGTTAGTTTAGGACCACACAGGAAGTCAATCATAAGTTCAAAAAGTAGCTAGAATACCATTATACAAAATTATTTAAATCTTAGGGATTTTTGTTTTTTTTACCTCGACTTAGTAGGCATAATAATTTCTACTCTGGGGACTGGCTGAGCACTGCAAGTGCTATTTCTGAAGGCTTCAACTTGTAAAACACATGTAAAGGAAAAACAGAGGGTATTGAAAGAAGTAAGACCTGTGCACAGCCTAAATAAATAAATAAATAAATAAATCTGCTATTTAATATGGAAAATGCCAAAAATAATAAGTTGTAGTTCCAGCGGCTTAAAATAAAGTTGAGTTATATTATTTGAGGGGGGAGGATCTGGCTCAAAAATCAAATTCCTTTTTTACTATGGGTTTGGCCTGTCTCTAGGACAACTTTCACAAAAATGAGTTCTGCTATACATCATTCCTGTGATATATTTCACAAAAATAGCATTCCAGAGTAAAATCAGTATTAAAGAAGAAAAACTGTTTAATCTTGCTACAATATATCTAAAATACAATCATTTAACATGTAATAATTATGTAAACTATTGGCACATTTAAAATTTTTTGTAATAACTCTTCAAAGTCCAGTATGTACTTTAAATGTGTGTAAAAATAATGTATGTTTATAAATGTATTTTTGCATGTGTTTGGTAATATTGCAATTCATATTACTTAAAAAGAGTAATTCTTTAAACAAATGAATTAATGTAGGAATTTTGAAATAACAAAAAGAAAACTTTGTATTAATATGTTTTGAGATGCTGAAAGAAGGCAGTAATTAAATGGTGAATTGTCTAGACGTGAAAGGGGGAAAAAAGTACACATTTGTCCTTATAGACTAGACAGGGTGATGTTAAGAAGAATAAAGGAAAGGAGAAGCCAAAGAACTTACATGCATGACTCATGGACATGAACTAAGGGGAACATTGCTGGAGGGAATGGAAGGTACCATGTGGAGGGGGGTAAGGGGAGAAAATTGGGACAACTATATTAGCAAAATAAATAAAATGTATTAAAAACAATAAGTATGTAAATAATAAAAGAAAGAGGTTCCAGTGGAAGAACTAAGCAATGAGTAGATAGCCAACCTAATAGCCAAGGAGACAGACAACCTAAGAGAGGCAGAGTTCAAAACATGGGTGGTAAAGATGCTCACAATCTTGACAGATATGCTTGAGTACAGCAAATGCAGAAAGGAAGAAGTGAAAGATATCTAAGTGAAATGAAGGAAAATCCACAAGAAACCAACAGTGAAGGGAAGGAAACTGAGGTTCAAATCAACAATTTGGAACATAGGGAAGAAATAAACAATCAATCAGTACAGAATGAGAAAACAAGAATTGAAAAACATGAGGAGAGGCTTAGGAACCTCTGGGACAACTTTAAATGCACCAACATCCAAATCATAGGGTTGCCAGAAGGAGAAGAGGAAGAACAAGAAATTGAAAACTTATGTGAAAAAATAATGAAGAAAAACTTCCCTAATTTGTCGAAGAAAATAGACATGTAAGTCCAGGAAGCACAGAGAGTCCCAAACAAGTTAGACCCAAAGAGGACCACACCAAGACACATCATAATTAAAATGCTAAAGGTTAAAGATAAAGAGGGAATCTTAAATGCAGCAAGAGAAAAGCAGACTTACCTACAAAAGGGTTCCTATAAGACTAAACTGATTTCTCAAAAGAAATGTTGTAGGCAAGAATGGACTAGCAAGAACTATTCAAATGAATAGCAAGGATTTACAACCAAGATTATTCTATCCAGCAAAGCTGACATTTAGAATGAATGGACAGATAAAGTGCTTCCCAGACAAGGTAAAGCTAAAGGAGTTCATCATCACCAAGCCATTATTATACAAAATGGTAAAGGGACTTATTTAAGAAAAACAAGATCAGAACCATGAACATTAAAATGACAACAAACACAACTATCAACAACACAACCTAAAAAAAGAAAAAGAAAAAAGAAAACAAAACAAAAACAAACTAAACAAACAACCAGAATAGGAACAGAATCATTGGTATGGGGATCATTGGGAGGGTTATCAGCTGGGAGGGGAAAGGTGGACAAGTGGAGAAATGATGCAGGGATGAGGAAGCATAATTTGTGGCTACAAGATAGGAGGAAGTTAAGAATAATATGGAAAGTGTGATGCCAGGAAACCTAGATGCACAACCCATGGACATGAACTAAGAGGGAGGAGATTGCTGGAGGAAAGGGGGTTGCTGGGGAGGAGAGCAAAGTGAAAAGAAGTTGGGTTAGCTGTAAAAGCATAATCAATAAACTATTCTTTAAAAAAAGAATGGCTTGTGGACTATGAAATGGTATATACTGGAGAGGTGCCTCTTAATTGTTAAGTACATATAAGTTCATTTTGCCAGGAATAAAACTTATAGATGTCAGATTATAGGTATAAGGAATCATATATAGATTATCTGAGACACTTTATATAACACTATTGCACTAGTCTTATTTGTATAGTGTAAGCCCTTAATTATACAATTAGACATGAAAAGTATTTGTAATTTTAAGGGTATGTATAAATATTAGTTACTGGAGGTTAGTAGAGTAAAGGAGGAAGAGATGAGAGCAAAGATTAAAAAAAGAAAAAAAAAGAAAACAACACTTGCAGAAGAGAGAAGCCTACCTAAAACAAAAATACGAGGTTGATATGAATATGCAAGGTTGATTTTTTGCATAAGACAACATTTCCATCTTTCATTATTGCTCCCTTTTATAAACTATAACTTTGTTCTTGTGCATTTTTCATCCATACAGGATAGTATGATACACCAACATTATAATACAAATTTGGATTATATCTGTGCTAATTCATAGAATTAAAATTGAATATTTCTGAGTGGTCTTTACAATCAATTTGAAGATTATAGACCATGTAAATATGTATGTTCTTGTGGGATTTTTAGATAGATAAAAATTTGCCTGAGATTCTCAAGCATCTCAATGTCATGCTCACAATTTCTGTTCGCATTTGTAACCAAAAGAAAACAGCAACAGCAACAAAACTGAATCAGTATGGAAATAACTGAATATTAGCAGGTAATCTAGGAAACATGAAAAACTATGAAGTGGAAAATAAGTTATCTAAAATCCTGCCACCAAGAAAGGGTCCCTATTAACATTTTTATATATTTCCAGTCCCCTTTTTCTGTATTTTACCTTAAATTTTTTTTGATTTAATATGATACTTATGTAGGTTTTTATTTTTTAAAGATTTTATTCATTATTTTCAGAGAGAAGAGCAGGTAGGGAGGGAAAAAGGGAGAGAAACATCAATGTATGGTTGCCATTCACCTGCCTCCAGCTGGGACCTTGGCTGGAGATCTGGCTTGCAACCTGGTTGTGTTCCCTTGCTGGGAATTGAACCAGCGACCCTTGGGTTTGCAGGCCCTCACCATTTCACTGAATCACACCAGTCAGTTGTAGGTTATTTTTAATCACTTAAAATATAAGTAAAGCAATAAAGGAGGGCAAAGCTTGGATAAAATTTAAAAAGCCGTTTAAAATGTTTAAAAATTAAAATATTCCATATTACTATTTCATTTTATTTTTTCTTCTTTTGAAATAATTTTTACACAATTGTAAAAATATGTTTTTATTAAAAAATATTTACCTGAGGATATGCTTATTGATTTTATAGAGAGGAGGGGAGAGAGGGAGAAAGAGGGAGAGAGAAAACATTGACGTATGAGTGAAACGTAAAGCAGCTATCTCTCAAACCCTCTCCTACTAAGGATCAAACCCCCAACCTAGATATGTGCCCTGGCCAGGAATCAAACCCACAACCTTTGGTGCATGGGATGACACTCCAATCAACTTAGCAACCCAGCAAGGACTAAAAAATTTAATTTTTCAAGTACAGTTGACATACAGTATATATTAGTTTCAGGTGTACATCATAGTGATTAGACATTTATATAACTGAAAAAGTGATCCCCCATTAAGTCTAGTACCACTCTAATACTATACATAGTTATTACAATATTATTGACTGTATTCCATTTCCATGCTGTATTTTACATCACTCTGACAGTTCTCATAATTTGCAATTTGCACATCGTAATCCCTTTCCCTCTTACCCATTCTGCCCACCACCCTCCCATCTGTCAACCATCAAAATGTCCTCTGTATTTATGAGTTTGTTTTTGTTTTGTTTATTTTATTTTTTAGATTCTACATATACAAGTAAGTGAAATCATATGGCATTCATCTTTTCTTCCTCTGACTCATTTCATTTAGCACAATACCCTCTAGGTCCATTATGTTGTTGCAAATGGCCAAATAGATGTCACTTCTTTTTTATGGCTGAGTAATAGTGGATTGTATATATGTACCACTTTTACTCATTTGTCTATCAATGCACTTAGGTTGCCTCGATAACTTGGCTTTTGTAATTAATGCTGCAGTGAACATAGGGATCCATGTGTCTTTTCAAACTGGTGTTTTGGATTTCTTTAGATAAATAGAAGTAGAATTGCTGGGATTTTTTTTTGTTTCTTATTATAGCCTTTATTTTAAAAGTATTTTATCTGATGTAAGTATGGCTACTCCAGCTTCTTTTTTGTTTCTATTTGCATGAAATATCTTTTGCATCCCTTTCCTTACCATCTGTGTCTTTTGATCTAAAATGGTTCTTTTGTAGGCACCCTATGTATGAGTCTTGTTTTCGTATACATTCAGCCACCCTATGTCTTTTGATTGTATCACGTAATCCATTTCCATTTAATGTAATTAGGAACAAGTAATTAGTTACTACCATTTTATTATTTATGCATTTAGATGATTTTTTTTCTTCTTAAGAAAGTCCCTTTAGGACAGAGGGAAGATGGCGACAGAGAGCAGTGCTGATGGTGTTCCCGAGTACCAAAGCAGCTAGAGGACAAGATAGGGAGTGTGAGACGTCTTCAGGACCCTAGGAATTGGAACGGGCAGCATCTGGACACAGGGGAGCACAGCCCAGAGGCAGAGGAGGCCAGCAGGACAATAGGTGAGGCGTTCCTGACCGACCGGCCTGTGGGCCGAGGTCGGCTCTGGGCAGGGGCGGCTCTGCCCAGAGGGGCGCGTTTGACTGGGGCCAGTTCCGGGCTCCCTGGCAACTGGAAGTCTCAACAGTGAAGTTCGGGTGGCGAGGGCAAACACCATAGGGAACACGGAATTGAACTCTTGAAGGAGAGGGACTGTGTGAGAGATTCACTCTGGCAACAGGGAGAGGAGGCTCCACGCTGGGCTAGAGGAGGAGAAGAGTCCTGTGGGAAGCCAGAGTGGGGGAGCGGGAAGTGCACCAGCGGGGCGGCGAGAGGGCCGAAAACGGAGCTGCTGGGCCACCAGGGAAACAGCAGCTAGAAGCCCCTGCGAGGGGGGAGGCCCAGCCCAGCGCAACCACACAGGCCCCCAGGCTCCCTGGAAACTCCAAAAGGCGAGCCGGCGAGCCAGTGAGCCGGGGAGCCGGGAACAAGTAGCAGGGGCAACTGACCCGCCATTGCCAGAGACAAAGGCCACACCTCCCACGCCTGGGAGGGTCTCATCACAGAGGCCACGTAAAGGACTCCGCAGAGAGCTGGTTGGCTTGGAGGATTGGTGCCCGCCCCGGAAGGGCGGGACACTGTAGTCGGACCCCAGACAGTGTTGACAGACAGGCCCGGCCTCCTCCCGAAACTGTGGGGGTGGGGCCAGTTGTCACAGGGACCAGCTAAGTTGCAGGCTGCCCTGCAGAAGTGCTGGGTGCGCGTCCAGGGCAGGAACCTCCGCCAGGAGTGGGAGGGGGCTCCCTGCAGGCTCCAGAACACCTGCAGCCCTAAAACCCAGCCAGGCTGCAGAAGGCCCAGCCTACCTGGGGGCGGACACTCAGAATCAGCTTTACTGTGACAATCAGAGGCCCTGCCACGCGCCAAGACTGGCTAGAATATAGAATATAGACTGTAAAGTCCTGACCAAGAAAAAGAGGCAGCCTCAGGAAAGGGATTGCTGCTAATCTCAATCACCTGAATTATACCGAGAGCAATAAGAACTATTAAGCCCCAACATATCCTTTGCAAAAGTTACTTCTCACATATTCTTAATCCCCCCCATACCTCAATCCACCTAAATACCCAAGACCCTCCCCTACTCTCGAATTAAAGTCTACTCACTCTGTGGCTATAACACATTCCCAGTCCTCAATCTAAGTATTTCTCCCTTCCCCAGCCTTTCTAAACCTTTTCTTTATTCTTTTCTTCCTTCCTCTTTTTTTTTTTTTTTTTTTTTAAATTTTCCTTTTCCTTTTATTCCTGGTAAAGCCCACAGGTTGTGGCTCCACCTGGACCAATCAGAAATCATAAAGGGGGAACACACAGCTAAAACGTTTCTTTATTAATATTGATTTCTCTTTGTCTTGTGACTTTCTCCCCCCATCCTTTCTTTCTTTCTTTCTTTCTTTCTTTCTTTCTTTCTTTCTTTCTTTCTTTCTTTCTTTCTTTCTTTCTTTCTTTCTTTCTTTCTTTCTTTCTTTCTTTCTTTCTTTTTCTCCTTTCTTTTCTCCCTGATAAAACCCACTGGTCCTGCCTCCACCTGGACCAAACAAAGACCATTAAGGGTGCACAGACACCTAAACCTTTTCCTTATTAATATTGATTTCTCTTTCTCTTGTGACTTTCTCCCTTTTTTTCTTTCTTTCTTTCTTTCTTTTTTTTTTTTCTCTGCTAAAAGCCTTCAGGTCCAGGCTCCCTCTGGACCTTATTAAGTGTGAACAGCCATCTAAACCCTTTCTACTTATTATTATTATCATTTTATTTTTTTTCCTTTTGCAAATTTTTTTTTTCATTTGGTTTGGTATTTTGTTTTTGTTTTTTGTTTATTTCTTTTGTTTTGTTTTTGTTTTTGTTTCTGCTAAAAGCCCACAGGCCCAGAATACAACCAGACAGCCCAAATAAAGGACACACCAAGAACAGCAAGTGGAGAAAATCTGGGAGACAGCAACACTGAACTCCACAAATCTATCACAGAAGGGTGCTCAACTAAGGCAAGGAAGCAAAGCAGGTTAACCCAAGGAAGGAACAAAAATAAATAAAGAAAGAAAGAGCAAGCAAGAACAGACACCCAAAATGGGGAAAAAAAGAATCAGTCTATCACCAACAGGAAAGGAAGAATCCCCAGAAAGAACATAAAATGAAACAGAGGCACCTGGAATATCAGATAAGGAATTCAAAAGAATGATGATAGAGAAACTCAGTGAGCTCAGCTACATCAAAGAAAACTGTAAACAACTCCAGGAGAACTACAGACAACTCCAGGGAAATTACACAGAACTCCAGGGAAATTACAAAGAACTCCAGGGAAGTTACAAGGAACTTACTGAGAACTACAACAGCATGAAAAAGGACATAGAAACTATCAATAAGTGCCAGGAGGAAATGAAGAATACAATTTCTGAATTGAAGAATACAGTAGAAGGAATCAACAGTAGGCTAGAGGAAGCAGAGGACTGGATCAGCGAGTTGGAGGATAATGTAGACAAAT
>PVIW01013710.1:0-26270 GCA_004026585.1 Noctilio leporinus | reverse complement strand
TAGCATTTCTTGCAATGCTGGTTTGGTAGAGATGTATTCTTTCAGTCTTTTTTTGTCTGGGAAGCTCCTTATTTCTCCTTCTATCTTGAATGAGAGCCTTGCTGGGTAGAGTATTCTTGGTTGCAGGCCTTTGTTGACCATGACTTGAAATACTTTTTGCCATTCCCTTCTGGCTTGAATTGTTTCTGTTGAATAATCAATTGATAGCCTTATTGGGGCCTCTTTATGTGTTATTTGTCTTTTCTCTCTTGATGCTTTTAGGATTCTCTCTTTGTCTTTGAAATTTGCCTTTTTAATAATAATGTGCCTTGGTGTTGGTGTGTTTGGGTTGATCCTCATTGGGACCCTCTGTGCTTCCTGAACTTGATTAATGTTTTCACTCATCATGTTAGGGAAATTTTCTATCATGACCTTTTTGAACAGGTTTTCCATTTCTTGTTTCTCTTCTCCTTCTGGTATCCCTATGATACAGATGTTGTTATGTTTCATGTTGTCCTGCAGCTCTCTTAACCCCTCTTCAGTCTTATTCAGCCTTTTTTTATTCTCTTTACTGTCTTGGAATATTTGTCTACATTATCCTTCAACTCACTGATCTGGTCCTCTGCTTCCTCTAGCCTACTGTTGATTCCTTCTACTGTATTCTTCAATTCAGAAATTGTATTCTTCATTTCCTCCTGGCACTTATTGATAGTTTCTATGTCCTTTTTCATGCTGTTGTAGTTCTCAGTAAGTTCCTTGTTACTTCCCTGGAGTTCTTTGTAGTTCTCCTGGAGTTGTTTATAGTTTTCTTTGATGTGGCTGAGTTCACTGAGCTTCTCTATCATCATTCTTTTGAGTTTCTTATCTGATATTCCAGGTGTCTCTGTTTCATTTTGTGTTCTTTCTGGGGATTCTTCCTTTCCTTTTGGTGATGGACTGATTCTTTTTTCCCCCATTTTGGGTGTCTGTTATTGCTTGATTTTTATTTATTTTTTGTTCTTTCCTTGGGTTAACCTGCTTTGCTTCCTTGCCTTAGTTGAGCACCCTTCTGTGATAGGAGATTTGTGGAGTTCAATGTTGTAGTCTCCCAAATTTTCCCCACTTGCTGTTCTTGGTTTGTCCTTTATTTGGGCTGTCTGGTTGTATTCTGGACCTGTGGGCTTTTAGCAGAAAAAACAAAAAACATAAACAAAAAAAAAATAATAAAAGGAAAAAAGAAATAAAAACGATAATAATTATAAAGAGAAAGGGTTTCAATGGCTGTTCACTGTTAATAATCCCTAATTGGTCCAGATGGAGCCTGGACCTGAGGGCTTTTAGCAGAAAAAAAAAAAAAGCAAGAAAGTCACAAGACAAAGAGAAATCAATATTAATAAAGAAAGGGTTTAGCGGTCTGTTCACCCTTAATGATCTCTGTTTGGTCCAGGTGGAGCCAGGACCAGTGGGCTTTATCAGGAAGAAAAGAAAGAAGAAGAAGGAAAAAAAAAAGGGTGAAAGTCACAAGACAAAGAGAAATTAATATATATATATATATTTTTTTTTTTTTTTAAGATTTTATTTCATTATTTTTAGAAAGAGGGAAAGGGAGAGAGGCAGGGAGGGAATGAGACATCAATGTATGGTTGCATTTCACCTGCCTCCAGCCACAGACCTGACTGGAGACCTGGTTTGCAACCTGGTTATGTGCCCAGGCTGGGGAATCAAACCTGTGATTTTGGGTTTGCAGGCCGGTGCCTTAACCACTGTGCTACCAGCCAGGGTGAGAAATTAATATTAATAAAGAGAGGGTTTAGGTATCTGTTCACCCTTTATGATCTCTGTTTTGTCCAGGTGGAGCCAGTACCAGTGGGCTTTATCAGAAAGAAAAGAAATTAGCAAAAAAAAAGGGGTGGGGGGGGAGAAAGTCACAAGACAAAGAAAAACCAATATTAATAAATAAAGGGTGTCTGTTCACCCTTTATGATCTCTGATTGGTCCAGGTAGAGCCAGAACCTGTGGGCTTTAACAGGAAGAAAAGAAAGAAAAAAAGGAGGGAAAAAAAAAGAAAAAGGAAGGAAGAAAAGAATAAACAAAGGGTTTAGGTGGCTGGGGAAGGGAGGAATACTTAGATTGAGGACTGGGAATGCGTTGTAGCCAGAGAGTGAGTAGACTTTAATTCAAGAGTATGGGGAGGGTCTTGGTTATTTAGATGGATTGAGATCGGTGAGGAGGGGGGGATTATGAATATGTGAGAAGTAACTTTTGAAAAGGATATGTTGGGGATTAATAGTTCATGTAGCTCTCGGTATAACTCAGGTGCTTGAGATTAGCAGCAATCCATTTCCTGAGGCTGCCTCTTTTTCTTGGTCAGGTCTCTGCAGTCTATAGTCTAGCTGGTCTTGGCATGGCAGGGCCTCTGATTGTCACAGTCAGGGCTGATTCTGAGTGTCATCCCCCACGTAGGTTGGGCCTTCTGTAGCCTAGCTGGGTTTTAGGGCTGCCAGTATTCTGGAGCCCGCAGGGTGTCCCCTCCCACTCCTGGCGGAGGCTCCTGCCCGCAATGAGCACCCAGCACCTCTGCAGGGCAGCCTGCAACCTGCAACCTCGAGGATCCCTGCGATGACTTGGCCCCACCCCCGCAGTTCTGGGAGGAGGCAGCCCCCCCCCCTGTCCGTTGACAGTGCCCGGGGTCCACCAACACTGCCCAGCTCCCCTGGGGCGAGCGCCAATCCTCCAAGCCAACCAGCTCTCCGAGGGGTCCTTTACGAAGCCTCTGTGATGAGCTCCTCCCAGGTGCTGGTGGTGCGGCCTTTGTCTCGGGCAATGGTCAGGTCAATTGCCCCTGCTACTAGTTCCCAGCTCGCAGTTTGGAGTTTCCACAGAGCCTGGGGGCCTGTGTGGGTGCACAGGGCTGGGCCTCCCCCCTCGCAGGGGCTTTAAACTGCTGTTTCCCCAGTGGCCCAGCAGCACCGTTTTTGGCCCTCTCACCACCCCAGCCGATGCACTTCCCCGCTCCCCTGCTCCTGCTCCCCGCAGGACTCTTCTCCTCCGCCTCTAGCCCCGTGAGGAGCTTCCTCTCCCTGTTGCTAGAGCGAGTCTCTCACACTGTCCCTCCTCTGCAAGAGTTCAAATCCATGTTCCCTACAGCATTTCCCCTCACTGCCCACACTTCACTGTTCAGATTTCTAGTCTCCAGGGAGCCCGGAGCTGGTCTCAGTCAAACGCGCCCCTCTGGGCAGAGCCGCCCCTGCCCAGAGCAAACCTCGGACTGCCAGCCATTTGGTCGGAACCACCTCACCTACTGTCCTGCTGGCCTCCTCTGCCTCTGGGCTGTGCTCCCCTGTGTCCAGATGCTGACTGCTCCAATTCTTAGGGACCTGAAGACATCTCGCACTCCCTATCCTGTCCTCTAGCTGTTCTGGTACTCGAGAACACCATCAGCACTGCTCTCTACTCTGTCGCCATCTTTAAAATCCTGTAGTTTTCTTATAAAGTGTCTGGCTTAGATGTCAAGGCAATACTAACTAAATAAAATGAGTTGGGAAGTGTCCCTCTTCTTTTATTTTATAAAGTTTTTTAAGTAAAATTCTTACTTCCTCCTTAAGTGCTTTGTAGAATTTGCCAGTGGAGACACCAAAAAATGGAGATTACTTTGTAAGAAGATTTTCAATTAAGAATAATTTTTTAAATAGACATACAGCTTTTTAGATTTTTTATTCTTTTTTTGATGAGTTGGTTAGTTGTTTCTATGTCTGTCAAGGAATTTGTTCATTTTATTTAAGTTGTGAAGTTTATTGGAATAATTTTTTATAATATTCCTTTAATATACTCTTTTAATGTCTATAATATACATACTACTATCTTTTGCTTTATTCCTAAAAATTGGTATTTGTGCCATTTAAAAATTGATCCAGGCTAGAGGTTTATCAGTTATATTAATTTTTCCAGAAAGCTTGTGATTTTTATTGATTTCCTGTTCATTTTGTTTGTTACTATTTTGAACCTCATTTTTTCTTTCCACATCAATGATTTTAAGCCCCCTTCAGAATTTTAGGGAGAAATTCCTTATAAGCAGAGGTTTTCAAATTTTCATAAGGCTTTGAAACAAAGCTGAAAGCCTCTGCCTTTGAAAAGAAAAGAAAAAAGAGAAAGAAGGTTATATCCTCTCTGTCATGGCATTGGAATCTATTTGGATTATCATACAGTAACTGGAAGGAGGCACAGGATTAAATGAAATGCCTGATCCCTTGTGTTAAGAGTCGACCGATTTCTTCCTATTTATGGTATCACAAAATTAGGATAACAATTAACTAACAAAGCTTAATAGCAGAATGTGCTTTGGCACCTTACATAAAATAATATTCTCAAGAGTCAAAAAAAGAAGTTTAGTATAATTTCATCATAAAGCCACTTTGTAAAAGTCTTCTAAAATCAATAAGTAATTGAAAAGAATGTGTGTATATAACCTTATTATATAGAGCATTAAGACAATATTTGTAGTAGAACCAGGCAAAAATGTAACAATTTTGCTTTTTTTACCATAACATTTTGACACTATTTCCATATGAGTATGTTTATTCTTATAATCTCAAAATTATGTAATGAATTCCTCTGAATTCAATGTCAACATTACATGATGATATTTCATAAAGAATATTGTGGGTTCTAAATTTTCTACCTTTTGAAAATTTGAGAACCTCTCCTCATAAGGACTTTCTGACTCTAAAATTCTGCAGGAAAAAGAATGACACTTATTATACCTTGAAGTTTTGTTATAAACATTCTATAGCTGGATGGGATCATATAGTCTAAATTATTTTACACACAATAAAATCAAGGTCCTCTAAGACCCTGAAATTTATTCAAGTCATAGAGAGTTGGGGAAACATCTAGAATGGGAAATCCATTCCTTTTCTAGTGTGCTTCACTAATATGAGGTCTGAACACAAGTCTCTTAGTTCTCCAGGTTATTGAATCCTTGCTTTCAATTATTGGGTTAATATGATAAGAGAGTAGTGATGCCTTTTCTGTCTCCACATAACAAAACCAAGAATGATGATAAAAAGCTGCCTTCACAGTAATTCAAAAGACCACTGTCAGCGGAGATTTTTC
The DNA here is from genome assembly GCA_004026585.1 of Noctilio leporinus. Classification (NCBI taxonomy): domain Eukaryota; kingdom Metazoa; phylum Chordata; class Mammalia; order Chiroptera; family Noctilionidae; genus Noctilio; species Noctilio leporinus. The sequence continues at coordinate 21,200 of PVIW01013710.1, read as the reverse complement.
CATATTGTTTGAGGTTTACCACATACTTCATTCAGCCTTTGAGTCAGATGAGAACTTAAAAGAAATAGACTATTTTGCTTTATTTCTCTTCTCTCTGCTTTTTTTTCTGGGTGAAGGGCTATATAGACCATTGAAACCATGAAGACTTGTCTTTGCCTGTTAAGATTATTCTACTCTCCTTAGCCATTCTACATGACTACCTCCCCTTTCCATCTAGGCTTTTTCATAAATGCAATGTATTATTTAAAAGCAGTCTGGAGAAAGCAAAGAGAATCCTGAGGTGCTAAGTGACCTAAGAAAAAGTATTGTGTCTTAACTCAGTGGATTGAGTGTCAACCTGTGAACCAAAAAGTTGAAGGTTCAATTCCAGGTGAGGGCACATACCTGGGTTGCAAGTCAACCTATTTCTCTCCCTCTCTTTCTCCCTCCTTTTCTCTCTCTCAAAAAATAAATACATAAAATCTGTTATTTTTTAATGAAGTGTTTTTTGTTTTAAAGATTTTATTTATTATTTCCAGAGAAAGGGGAAGGGAGAGAGGCAGCAAGGGAGCGAAACATCAATGTATGGTTAAAATCTTTTTTTAAAGAAAGTGCTGCAAATGTTAATAGAGTTAGGGTGTGGAACAATTTATGAGCAGGCCTAGTCCCATGTGTTATATTGTTCAAGCAAGAGCTATACACTGCCTGGCAATTAATTGCATGCTAGACAAATGAGCTAAAAGCTGTGAGTATACATTGGATACTTAGCTTTAGCTACAGAATGAGGTCTCAAGTGCATAGACTAGAAACTAGAGACTGTCCCACCCATCCTATCTTCTGATAAATGCAGTATCTGGATAGATGTCATTAAAAAAATAAACAAGAAAAATCTAAAATGGGGTTTATAAAAGGTACTGCAGCATAAGGATAAGGAACAATGCCCCCTACCCCCTCCATATATATTATATATAATATAGATATAATATATATTTTATATATATATTATATATATATTTTATGTATATGGCTATACATAAAACAATGCCCCCTACCCCCTCCATTATATATATGTCATATATATATGACATTATATGAGAAACATGATTTTAAAAGCTGTCACTTCGTTTGTCTTCAAGTATGTGAATGGTATAGTCCATGAAATAGGTACTTTGGCCATCAGACTAAGGTATACGCTGGGATCCAAGTGGTATCTAAATGAATGGGAAACTTATACAATAGACGATAGGTGCAATAGTTTTATAATTTTCTCAAAATGGAAGTTGTAAAGAGTACAATTGAAACTATTGACATAGAATCAGCATTCTGGAGGATAAATTTGAGAGTGGTTAAAAAAATACTTTTTTTTTTTTTTAAGAGTTTATTATTTTTAGAAAGAGGGGAAGTGAGAGAGGTGGAGAGGGAGAGAAACATCAATGTATGGTTGCCTTTCACCTGCCTCCAGCTATACACCTGGCTGGAGACCTGGCTTGCAACCTGGTTATATGCCCTGGCTGGGGAATCGAACCAGAGACCTTTGGGTTTGCAGGCTGGTGCCTTATCCACGGGACCACCAGCCAGGACCAAAAAAAAAAAAAAAAAAAAAAAAAAAAAAAAAAAAAAAAAAAAAAAAAAAAAAAAAAAAAAAAAAAAAAAAAAAACACTTCTGAAAACAGAATGATAAAGGTTAAAAAATAATAAGGGCTTATGATCATTTTATTTACTCAGTTAATCTTTACTGGGCATCTATTGTTTTAGACATACATTGGCCAAATTCAAACAAAAAAGAAATTAAGATAGTATTATCAACATCATACAGAGTAGAGGTTAAAGCAAAGAATTATGAATTTTGACAAAGAGAATAATTTTGTATTGTTAAAAGGAAAGCTCCACTGTCAAGAAACAGTCTAACATTAAACAATGCAATATTTTTTAAAGTTAGAATTATACAGAAAATGAGAGAAGCAAACAGTTAATTGGGACTTGGAAGTGCTGATCTACTGTAAGAGAGAGAAATGCCCACAAGTTGGGCCACTTTATCTGTAATGATGTCTAGATTCCAAATTAGTTATAAACTCCTAACAAAAAATGTTTTAAGTCCTTGCTACTCAAAGTGACTAGTAGTACAGGCATTACCATGAAGCTTGTTAGCAATGCGGAATCTCAGGGCCCACCTCACACTTACTGATTCAGAATCTACATTCTAACAAGAACCCCAGGGGATTGAAATGCACATTAGTTATTCATATGCACATTTATACTTAATATGTAAAGAAGATTTTGAATAATAAAAATAAGGTAAAATTACATGTCTTATTTATTCTGCATACAGAGGCTATCCTTTTATTTGAACATTTATGGAAATTTTACAAAATGCAAGAGTAGGCTATACATAAAACATCTATTAGCTATGAAGGGTACTAATTGCATAAGTCATATAGCCTGAAAACAAGATTAAACTTAAATCAGATAGATTAAAACTAAAATCAACTAACCAATTAACAAACCAAAACTGTAGTTAGCTATTGTTTCAAAGAAAAAATTAAAAATTAAATTGTGGAGTTTTTAGGAAGCTACCTATCAAAATTTATAATATGCTATTATACATATTCATAGGTAAAAGCTTTAATTATTTAATTAAAAAACTATAGATATTTAAGTTAAGAAAAACTATAACAATTTTGTGGGAAAGACAGACCAAGATACACATGCCTGGTGGCAAATTGATTCAGTTGCTTTTTTTTTTTAAGATTTTATTTATTATTTTCAGAGAGAAAGGAAGGGAGAGGCAGAGGAGGAGAGAAACATTAATGTGTATGATTGCCTTTCACCTGCCTCCAGCTATGGAGCTCGCTGTAGACCTGGCTTGCATCCTGGTTATGTGCCCTGGCTGGGGAATTGAACCAGTGATCTTTGGGTTTGCAGGCCAGTGCCTTATCCACTGTGCTACCAGCCAGGGCAGTTGCATTTTTATATAGATTATAGCATTAAATCATATTCTCCCACCACCCATAGCATTGTCATTGTTCTTTACACTGGTGTGGAAGGCAGTTACTACTTAGACAGTACCGCACTATGACCCGACCTCTCCCTGCAGATAGGAACCTTCAGTTGCCTGAGAAACTGAGACCCAGCACTCAATTGCTCATAAGTTGATTAGAGGGCCACAGAAGGATGTTATTTGCAGCTTTAGCTAAATACCTTTTGAGACAACCTGGTGACATTCCTAGAAATGAAGGAAAAGGGGACTGTTTTGTTTCCTTTGATTGCTTCATCAGAACAAATAATGTGAGGCCATAGGAACACTTAATTACAACACTTTTTTTTGCTCTGATTTAGGATACAAAGTACAAGCTAATTTTTATGTATAAATAAAAAGGCAAATATGTGTGATTTTATACATAAAGAATTTTAAAGAGATATATGCACATCACATGTTTACCTCTCTTAAAGCAGACATTGAATGTCTGTCAGAAAAGTGCCCAGCCCTTGGCATACTTTGCTTGAGAATAATAGAAGATAAAAATTATTAATCACATCTATTCCTGTAAGGAAAAAACAAAACAAAACATGTAGTTGTGCCAGAAAGTCTTGGGCTTCATTTAATGAATTTTCCTAAGCAATTTCTAGAACAACATTTAAGGACTTAAGATGTCCTTGGAGTGGTCTAGAGGCTTTGGATTCTTTTCAATGGGAAGACTCATGATCATTCTGGCATTTTAGAATGATCATTGTTATTTGTCTGTGTGATTAAGAATGGGTTAGAAAGGGATGAAGCTGAAGACTGAAAGACTTTGTAGGTGCCCATTGTAGTCGCACAAAAGAGAGAGCATGATAGTTTGCATGGGTGGTGAGCTAAATAATAGGGGCTAAGTGTGTAAAGATGTGATTAGGAGATAATATTGGTGGAAGTTAGTGACTAACTAGATGTTGAAGGTGGAGACAGAGAAATGTAGATCAATTCTCTCTGGTCCTTGCCACTTACAGAGGAATCACAGATGTAAGAATAGATTGGGGGAGATGATAACTACACTTTGAACATGTGCATTTTTTGTTTGTTTGTTTGTTTTTAAATATTTTATTCATTATTTTTTAGAAAGATGGGCAGAGAGGGAGGCAGAGAGGGAGAGAGACATCAATGTATGGTTGACTTTTACCTGCCTCCAACTACAGACCTGGCTGGAGACCTGCCTTGCAACCTGGTTAGGTGCCCTGACTATGGACATGTAGATTTTGAAGTGACAGACATACAACCAAATGAAAATGCCCAATACACAAATACAACTAAGGTTCTGGAGCTCCAGAGAGAAGCATTATCATATCACATGGGAAACCAGGGAGTAAACAAAAGGCAATATTAAAATAATATTTTTAAATTTAGACAATGGAAAAAAAAATTTAACCCAGAAAAATAAAACAATGGGAAAAGAGGTCAATGCTTAGGTCAAATCTAAGATTTACATCTAAGGAGTAGCAAAATTTTCCTGCAGACTTATAAAGCAATAGGATGTTACTGGCTCCAGGATTGGTGCCTTTAACTCTAGAGGCAACAGTAAAATCTTTCTGTATGAAAAAATTGGCAATTTCCTTCTATAAATCTGAAAAATGTAATGATCACCAAGGATAATGCAGAAGCCAAGATATGAAAGAGTTAGTGGCTCTTGCTGGAGAAAGCATTAAAGATCAATTAGCAACATTGTCTCTTCCACCTACTGGCTATACTTCTCTCATCCTCTTCTGTGTGATTTCCTTAATAACTGGTTGGTTAAATCTCATGTGCTCTTCCAGTGATGTTGCATTTTACTTTCAGTTGCATTGTCACTTACCAACCCAGTCTGTTTTCCTTCTGGATTTTTAGATTGAGACAGTAGTGTGGTAGGGGAGGGCAAAGGTTAAGGTAGAGCTGGGAAACACAAGAGGCAGTCCTGTTGAGCTTTGGCAGAGGGCTTGTCTGTGTGTATGTAGTGATCTGTGTAGGACAGGTAAGCTGGGAACCATTTTCAGCAAAGTTTGTAAAAAATCCTGAATGGGTGAGAAAGGATGAAAAATTCAGTTTAGCCATCATTTAATGTTCAGTGGAGATAGATGCAAAAATACCAAGATGGGTCTGGCTGATGTGGTTTGGTTTCATCCTGCAAACCAAAGGGTCACTGGTCCAATGCCCAGGCTTTCAAGGAACTTAAACTCCACAAGATGATAAAGGGGAACATTAGAAGTGTAAAAAAGGAGTCATCAGATAAGTCAAACCAGTGTGATTGGGAAATCTCCACAGAGATAGAATTTCAGTGGGGCTTTGTGCATCTTTTTTTTTTAATGCACATTTTCAAAGATAGACCACATGGTAGGACACAATAGAAGCCTCAAAAAATTCAAGAAAATTGAAATTATATCAAGCATCTTCTCAGATCAAAATGGCTTGAAACTAGTAACCAACTTCAAGGACAAAAAACCAAAACATTCAAATTCATGGAGACTGAATAACATACTATTAAATAACAAATGGATTAATAATGAGATCAAGGAAGAAATCAAAAAGTTTCTGGAAACAAATAAAAATGAACATATAATAGCACAAATCCTATGGGACACAGTGGAGATATCCTGAGAAGGAAATTCATAGCAAGGCAGGTCTACTTAAAAAGGATAGAAGAAGCTCAAATGAACAACCTAACCTTACAGTTGCAAGAACTGGAGGAGCAATAACAAACAAAGCACAGAGCAACTAGAAGGAAGGAAATAATCAAGATCAGAGCACAATTAAATGACATGAAGACTAAAAGATCAATTCAAAAGATAAATTAATCCAGGCGCTGGTCCTTTGAAAAGATAAAACAAAACTGACAAACCTTTCACCACACCCATCAAAAAAAAAAAAGAGAGCACACCCAAATAAATAAAATTAGAAGTGAAAGAAGGGAAATCACAACCGATACCATGGAAAGACAAAGGATTGTATGGAGATCCTATGTGACAAACAACAATGTGACAAGAAACTTGACAACCTGGGTGAAATGGACAAATTTCTGGGAATGTATAATCTTACAAAACTGAATCAAGAAGAAGCAGAAAGCTTGAATAGATCAATAACAACTAAGGAAATTGAAGCAGTAATTAAAAACTCCTGGCACACCAAAATCTCAGACCAGATGGCTACACAGGCAAATTTTACCAAACATTCAGGGAAGAGCCAACTCCTATCATTCTCAACCTATTCCAAAATATCCAAGAAGAGGGAAGACTCCCAAACTCTTTCATGAAGCCAGCATTATTCTTATTCCAAAACCAGACCAAGACACAACAAAGAAAGAATACTATAGTTCAATATCACTGATGAACATAGATGCTAAAATCCTTAACAAAATATTGGCAAACTGGATCCAGCGATACATTAAAAAGATCATACACCATGATCAAGTGGGATTCACCTCAGGGATTACAAGGATGGTATAATATTCGCAAATCAATAAACATAAGATAACATAAACAAAATGAAAGACAAAAACTACATGATCATATCAATAGATGCTGAAAAAGTATTTGATCAAGTACAGCACCTATTTATGATAAAAACACTCAGCAAAGTGGGAATAAAGGGGAAAAATTTTTTTTCTAGGTCTTTTATTTTTTCTTCTTTGACATGCTTTCTATTACTAATGGGGTGCATAGCTATAAATTCTAATGTCCATGGTACTTATTTAGATCTGTGGAACAAAGTAGAAATATGAACAAGTATTTCAATACAAATCAGTGAATTATCTGTTCTTTTCTATTGATTAAAATGTTTGGATCTGTTTATAGACTTCCTAAATTTATTATGTTGGGTGATCTTTTTATTACTGTGCATGGTTTAATTTTTTCTTTTCTTTTTAAGAGCTTATTTATTTTTATTTTTTATTTTTTAAAAGATTTTCTTCATTATTTTTAGAGAGAAGGCAGGGAGGGAGGAAGAAAGGGAGACAAACATCATTGTATGTTTGCCTTTCACTTGCCTCCAGCTAAGGACCTGGCTGGAGACCTGGCTTGCAACCTGGTTATGTGCCCTGGCTAGGACTAGCACCAGTGACCTTTGGGTTTATAGGCTAGCACCTTATCCATTGTGCCACCAACCAGGGCTCTTACTTATTTTTAGAGAGTGGGGAAGGGAGGGAGAAAAAGGGGAGATAAATATTGATGTGTGGAGAAACAATGATTGGTTGCCTCTTGTACATGTCCCAACCAGGAACAACCAGCAACCCAGGCATCTGCTCTGACTGGAAATTGAACTGGTAACCTTTTGCTTTGCAGGATGATGATTGTAATTGAGCCATATGGGCCAGGTACATTACTGTGAAGATAGTTTTATTTTTTAATTTCAGTTTCTGTTTGTCACTAGTATACAGAAGTGTAATTTTATATTGACTCTGCATCACTAATTTTTCTAAACTCATTTATTGGTTTTAATAATTTAAAGATTTTTAAACATTTTCTACATATGCAGCATCTGGGAATAATGAAAATTATTTTTTCCTTTCTATTTCTTAAACATTTTATTTCTTCAACTTTCCCCCTTGCACTGATCAGATATTCCAATAAATGTTGAGTACTTGAGTTTATATAAGTATTCCTATCTCATTATTAATATCAGAATGCTAATCACTACAGTTTGATATATAGACATTTTTATCAGAATAAGAAAGTCCACTTTAATTCAGATTTTGCTAAGAGTTTTTATCATAATTAGAATTTGAGTTTTAGCACATGCTTTTTCTTGCATCAATCAAGATCATCATATAACTTTATGTTGTGCATTGATTTTCAAATGCTAATTTACTTAGTCATGATCTACTATCCTTTTTATATTTTGCTGAAGTTATTTTATTGAGACCATTTTTATCTATTTTTGTGAGCAATATAATCTTTCTTTTTTCCTGCCATGTTCTGATCATATTTTGTTATGGTACTATATTGGCTTTGTAACATGAGTTGGGAAATACTCTCCATTTTTCTTTTCTCTGGAGGGGACATGACTAATCATCAAAAAAACACAAAAACAAATCACAAAGAAATATCACTTCACGTCTATTAAGATGGCTACTATTGAAAAAATAATACTTGGCAGGGAAGTGCAGAAGTTAGAATACAACATTAGTGCAACTGTAAAATGGCACAGTAGCGTAAAATACAATGTAGCAATTAAAAAAAACTATAAGTAGAATTACCATATGACCTAGCAGTATGAGTTTTATGCTTAATTCTGAGTATAAAACCAGAAGGACTTTCAAGCAGGGTCTAAAAGAAAAATGTGCACAGCCATGTTCATATAGCAGCACTATTTGCAATAGCCAAAAATGTGAGAGCAATCCAAATGTAAATTGACAGAGAAATGGATTTTTAAAAATGCAGTATATTCATAATCAAATATTATGTCACCTTAAAAAAAGAGGAAATTCTATCACAGACAACAAAATGGATGAATATTGAGGATATCATGTTAAGTGAAACAAGCCAGACATAAAAGAACAAATACTGTTTGATTCTACTTAAATGAAGTATTTAAAATAGTCAAATTCATAACAATAGAAAGAATGGTTACCAATGTGGGAAAAAGAGTAGTTACTTAATGGGCATAGAGTTTCAGATTAGCAAGATGAAAAAGTTCTGGAGATGGCCAATCATAGCATCACAGCTTCTGGTCAAAGAGGTTGGCCTTGGAATGGACACAAGACCCCAGCCACACTTATTTGAGCTCTTCTTTGGGACTTTCAAGCAAAGATTCTAGAGAGGAAAGGTTTTTTTGTTTTGTTTTGTTTTTGTTTTTGTTTTTCTGGGACTGCTATGCTGGGACAACATGAGTCCTGAGCCGCCAGTATCCTCATTGCCTACTGCACAGGGAAAGCATGCCTGCAACTGGGAGGGGTGACAGCCACAGGTGCAGAGTTGGTGAGCAGGTAGGTGCTGGAGTAGTTTCTCTCACTTGCAGCTGGGAAGGCCTCACCATCTTGGTAGATCATCATTAACTGCTACACGATAGCCATTATCACATTCCTCTTTCACACACATTGGAAAACTGAAGCTGAGAGAGTTTAAATAATTGTTCCCAAGGACAAACAATTATGGAAAAATTTGAACTCCAAACCTACGATTTTCTTATCACACCTCCTTGTTTCCCACAAGTTCATTCTAGATGAACAAATAGAGTACACAACAAACATGAGGTGCTGCTCTAGGGAAAATCTCTGTTCCCACATGGCTTACATTCAGTGAGGGCTACAGAGAAGAAATAAACCCATTCTACAGTAAGTTAGTGATACATGCTAAGAAGAAAAATAGAAGCTTGGAAGGGGCACAGAATTTCCTAAGAGAGGATGTGTACACACTTTCAAATAAGGTGGTTAGGAAAGGCCTCCCTTAGATTATTTCATTTTCACATAGACGTGACAAAGCTGGGAGAAAGACACAAGCTGTCTGAGGAAGATCATTCCAGGCAAAGGGCAGAGCAGAGGTGAGAGTCCCTCTGGAAGGCTCAAGGGCGAGTGATGGAATTGTGTGCACTGGGCATAATAAACAAGATAGGAGTAAAGACGGGAGGCCAGAGAAACAGTGGGTGGCAAAGTCCTGGGGGGGCTGAGTCCAGTTTGCAAAGATTCCAGCTTTTTATTCTAATTGAGATAGAAAGCTACAGGAAGATTCTGAGCAGAGGCATGTTTTTTAAACATATTTTATATTTTTAAATTTTTAATGTTTTAATTTATTGGGTGACATTGATCTAACATATTTTATATTTTTTAATTTTAATGTTTTAATTTATTGGGTGACATTGGTTAATAAAAGTGTACATTTCTATGTTACATGTTGCACTGTGTGCCCATCATTCAAAGTCAAATCTTTTGTATTTGACTTTGACCCCCTCTACCCTTTATTATAGCTCACCTCTCCCACTTCCTTCCGGTAAGCACCATACTGTTGTCTGCATCTATGAGGTTTTTCTTGTTTGTTCATTTGTGGCTTTCAGTTTTATATCCCTCATATGAGTGAAATTGTAAACAGTGGAAGTGGGACTCTTGCAGTGCCTAAAGAAACATAATTTCCTGAGACCCACATGGAAGAATGTGGCTTTGTGATATGCTTTACCGATGATATACAACTAAGGAGGGCGTTCCTCTCCTAACTTCCCAGTATCCCACCTTGTCTGTCTCATATGGAGAAAGTTCAATCTTGCTAAATGTTGCTTCATGCTAAAGTACAGTCCAGTCGAGCATCTGGCAAGCTTAGCTTGTGTTCCCAGCTGTAGTTCATTGCTGTGCTATGGTACTCAAGCTCTGATAAGCAATTTCAGACCCTGTCCATGTAGATTAGTTTGTTTCAGGCTGCCCTGGTGGTGGAGTCCACATGGCTGTCATGTGGCTGCTAAGGTCACATTGTCACCTGCTCCCAGGACAGAGAATGCCCAAACGAAGTAAGTGTATCACCAGGTGGACAAGTGATAGCTTCTTTGTTCCCCTGGGATTGTATTAAATCAGATTTGGGATGGACCAAGTGCCCTTTCAAAAGAACCAATCAACTTCCCAGACTTCAGGGGACTTTGGATTTGCCTACCTCCCAAACAATCCCTTCTTTCATTGGGCTATGCTAACAGGCCTCTTTGGTTCAGCACCTCCCCCTGTGCCATTTTGATTTCTACTGTGCATGTGCCTGCCTTCCTCTGCTCCCACCTGGCATCCCATGCGGGAGGGGGAAACTGGAGGGTCCTCGTTAATCCCCCAGGGTATGAAGCTATAGCTCCTGGCTAGCAAGCAGGCCCCTGCTTCCCTATTTATCAAGTTAAGTGACTGTTCCCCTTTGCTCCTCTTTTCTAGTTAAATACTGACGTAACAAAATCATGGTTTTCAACTTTTTCTGACTTATTTTGCTTAGCTTGATATTCTCAAGATGCATCAAAACAAAAAAGCTTGTGCACAGCAACAGAAACCACCAAAAAATAAAGGCCACCAACCGAATGGGAGAAGATATTTGTAAACAACAGCTCCAACAACAGGTGAATATCCAAAATATATAAAGACCCCATACAACTCAGCACCAAACAAACAATGCAATTAAAAAATAGGCTGAAGACCTAAACAAATAAGTCCTCTAAAGAGACATACAAATGGTCTGCCATGCTTTCACAGGATCTTTCTGTCTTCTGGTTGAGAATGGAGTCCACGTGTGGTATGAGAGATGCTTTGGAAAACGTAAAACACATGAGAGTTGAAGGCTGTGGCAACTCTGATGCCAATGTTGTGGAAGCTCAGAGGAAGGAGAAACACGTGTTAACTGGAATCTTCAAAAAGAAGCAGCTGGAGGGCCGGTGATGAAACTGAGTTCTTGCTCTCCAGAGTAAAAAGAGAGGAGACATGAGGGGCCAGCAGAAGGGAAAGAAGCACAGACATATTTAGACAGGTGTGACAGTCTCTACCACACAGCAAGTGTCCTTGCTGTGGCAGGTGCCCTGCTCAACACTTTGCATTCAGAATCTCTACTACCCCACAAAGGTATTATTCCCACATTTCATAGATGAAGAAATTCAGACTCAGTAACGTTAACAAATTATTGAAAAACATGAAAAACAGGACCCTTTTATTTCCCTTATACCTAGAAAATCATTAAACGCTTGAAGGTAAAAATAATTAAAACTATAATAAATGTAGAATTCAGTAATATTCTGTTTATTTCGAAGCATATATTTCATATGAGACAGCAGGAGGCCTAATAGGAAATAGTCTCACCTGGTCTCCCAAGGCAGTGCTGGGATGTTTCGCCATCTTTGCAACTTCTCAGTCTGGTCAGAGGGAAGAAGTCATTGATGAACTAGGACATTTACTCTGGAGAGACAGAGGGTTGGGATGGAAGTGGTGAAGGCAGCTGACAAACTGAAAGGCAGGCATGTAGACAAAGGGCCTGTGAAGCAGGGAAAGAGCAAAAGGAATTAGAAAGAGGGAGCTTACCCTGATTGATGAAGATTCCCTAGGATGGCTGAAGGGAAGGGCGGTGAAGCACACTTGTGGGCAGGTCAGGATTGCAGATTGTATAGTTCCAGCAGAGATTACACAGCCCTTCAGTAAAGTGAAGTCAATGGAGAAGATTAACACCAGAAGTTGACTTCTATAGCCTTTCCAGTTGGCATTCAATACCTTTTAGCTGATGACGGACACTTTGTTCCCTGACCATTTCACTGCAACTGCAGAGAGCAGTTCTTTCTGTTCTAAAGCTTAATGATGAAAAGATACACCCCACTGCTGGAAAGTAAATGTCCCACTGAAAGAAGCCAAAGAAATGACACTAGGAAAAAAGAGATCACGGCTCTTGTTGGTTGAACCAACTAACTGTGCGTTCTTATTCTCCAACCTCCTCTCCTAAAAAATAAGGCTAACTTTGAAGAAATTTAAGGTCATTTCCAGCTCTCAGAACCCGTAATTCTCTCATGTTTTTAAATAGTACCTGCCTTCTGCTGACCACATATTATCACTTCAGTTTTCATTCCCATAAAAATTTGTGAGGGAAATTTTGCAGGATTTTGGGTTATTTTCAGATTGTTTGGGTAACCCCTTAGCATTCTCATGTAAAAATTGAAGAGCTCCATATTTTGCATGTAAAAGATGCCGCTGCAGGGTGTTGGATTAGTGGAAGGGGATTTGGGAGTGTCAAGGGACACAGTAATGAGAGAATAAACATGACAAGATTTTAACCTCACAAAGAAACTTTGATTTGTCAAGCTTTAGTGACTATTTTCCTTTGCTTCCCTTTTCAAGTTCAATACCAATGGTAACAAAATCATGGTTCTCAACCTTTTTCTGTCTGACTTATTTTGCTTAGCTTGATATTCTTAAGATGTAAACAAGCATTCATGTCAGACCCATGTTTCCTTTTCCTCTAGGAAGGCTGTTGGGAACCCCTGAGTCAAGGCACGGCCAGGCTCAGGGCTTCGAGGCGGGCTGATGGCCCAAAGGTCAACTGCTTGGCTGAGAAGCGTTCCAATGATTACAAAGTTCCACATCATGTTTAGAGAACAAGCTGACCTTCAGCAAGAGTGAATAGCAGCTGTGTAGTGAAAGACACAACATAAGTAGTATGCTTCGGGAGTGGTAATAATTAGTTACTGAGAAATGACTAACTGTCTCGTGGGAAGGAGTACTTTCAGCCAAAATAGTTTCACTAGGAGATAGGCTTGAATGCTTGAAAAACCTACATAAGTTTTGTGTGAATAATAAAGTGGCGCTGTTACCACGAGTGGCAGTTCTCCTGACCCCAGCTTTTTTGTGTCTGTCTTTTCATTACAAATCCTACCCCGTCTATCATTCCTCTGGCCCAGCAGGACCGCGGCAGAAGGCTTTGATTAAGCTCATTGGATGTGTATGAGAACAATTTCATTACTAGAGTCTGAATTTCTTCGTCTATGAAATGTGGGAATACCTACCTCTGTGGAGCAGTAGATATTCTGAATGCGAAGTGCTGAGCTAATTATCCAGTCATAAGTTCAAAGTTCCCGGCAGTACTCAATTAGTGAAGGATCTTGCACACACTCTGTAACTCCTAAACCATCTGTAATTTCCATCTGCAAGCTGCACCACTCTTTTCCCCTTTCCCCTTCTTTGCTCCCTGCCTCTTTGCCCCAAGCTGGGAGCCCACACCTAGAGCTGAGTCTAGGTCAGTTGACTGTCCCTGGGGAGCAGCCTGTCAATGTCCAAAGTCTGGCACTGCTGGGCAAGCTGACATCCTGCTGTATTCAGGAGGCAACCGATTTAGCAACAGGGTTAGAAAGCACTATTAAAACTATAACTACTAAATGACAAAGGTAGGGACCATTTTTTTTAATGTTCCATATTAGGGAAAGCGTGACTTTTTTTGGAGGAAGGTGAGTAAGGCATGTCACACCTGCCTAAAGCCCTTTCAGCACCACTACACTTAGTTTGGGCTGAGGGGAGTATTTTAGGATTCCCCCTACCTTCAGGCTTCTGGGCCCTTTCTGTCCCAGTCATGAAGACAGAAAAACTAGTTTTAAAGCGAAGCCCACAGACTGCCCATACTTTACCAACCTAACCACTTAGTTCAGCCAAACCACTGAGCCTCAGGAGGTGGCAATGCAAATGAACTCCTTAAGTGATACCTATGTTGTATAGATAATCACTCAGGCAGGCTTATGCTCTATGAAAACAGAAGGAAGAACATGTTAATTTACACAACACTCTACAAACCAGTCTTTGAGTCTGCGAGGTTATCTTTTTGGGAAAACATCCAGTCAAAAAGCCTTTACTGGAATAATGTTTCACAGTGGCCATTCGACACATTCTTCTTGCCTGTAAGTTAAGCATCTCTGATGATGTTACAAACCCAGTTACAACTTCCCAATGAAAACAAACTTTAAAGCCAGTTAGTCATACTAGTCTAATGTCTATGAATTACGGATTTTCTCCCTAAGATTACCCTCCCTAAGATAACCCTCATTGTTATTAAAGGGACTGTTTATTTGCATAAACATAAGAGCAGCAATTGATCACATATGATCTTTAAGTCCACTTTGCTGGAACTCATAGAGAACCTTCAGACTTTTAAGTCTGCCCTTCAGGGCACAGAAGCTGAGCCACACACCTGCCATCTGGCTTTGCCTGTAACACATGCTTTTCTCAAGTCTTTGAGGTTTTCTATTGTGCCTTAAGGTTCTTTTTTAGCCATCTTTCAGGAAAGCAACCTTCACTCCTTCCCTTGAAAGATTGCCATAAGCCTAATAACTAACCAAAGTATCAAGCATCTTCCCTGTGGGCTTTTATTAGCTCCAAAATAGTTCCTCAGGGCTTTCTGGTAACAACCAGATCCCAGGTATGCCTCCTCCAGGCATGACATTTCATTCAAAGTCCCAACTGACAAAACCTATTTTAACAACTTATCTTGTTCGTGTGTATGCAAAGAAACAGTCATTACTTCTTCAGAATGTCAAATCCTGGAGGGATCAGGTAGGAAGAAAAACAGAAATGCTTCAATATTGCTACAATTTACTAAATTGCTCTAAGAAAACAAACACATTTTTAAAAATCAGCAATATTTTGAATAAAGTTGCAAGAAAAAAATAATTATATTCAGTTCATCTAGTCCTACAGTCAATTCCTGATTATCCTAATTACTGGCCAGTATCTCTACAAACATAGTCATATCTCAGAGCCCTACAAATCCCTATCGATTCCAAAGTATTACCTGAAAATTTATTCTCAGAATAAGCCAGAAGATACAACATTTTTGCAAATGCATCAGTTTATCTTTTTCATTTGTCATTAAATGATCACTTCATTTTACTATCTCTGTGCCTTTCTTTTTCTTTCCGACTTCTATTTTCCCTGTTTCTTTTTCCCTTCTTAATTTCTTACTCCAAACATCCTTTCTTCTTATGCCACTCATAAATGTGACGCATATCCCTTTCCTTTATTCCTCCTTACCCTTGTCATTCACTATCTTTCACTTCCTTAATTCCTTCTTTCCCTGTTTCTTCCCCTTACACGATCCTTCAGTTTTCACAGATCCTGTGACTTACTTGAACCTTCTGCTACTTTTATGGTCTATTTTAGTTTGTTCTTTTAACTCATCTAGAATAAAACCAACTTACTTTCCTTTCTATTTCCTTTGTCATTATTTACACCTTTCATTACTAAAACCATATATTCTTTCCCAACTTTAATTAGAATTTTTAATTTTTTTTTTTAAGATTTTATTTTATTATTTTTAGAAAGAGGGGAAGAGAGGGAGGCAGAGAGGGAGAGAGACATCAATGTATGGTTGCTTTTCACCTGCCTCCAGCCACAGACCTGACTGGAGACCTGGCTTGCAACCTAGTTATGTTGCCCTGGCTGGGAATCGAACCTGCAACCTTTGGGTTCACAGGCCGGCACCTTCTCCACTGTGCTACCAGCCAGGGCTGAAGAATTTTTAATTTTTAATGACAACTAAAATAATTAGCATTCTTTAAATTGACAAACTTATGAATACATTTTATAATTTTCAGAAACATTGCTTTTCCTCCACTGGCAAATACACTTACATTTTCATTCTAGGTGATTACTGCATCCTTTAGTGTGCTCAAAAGTGAGCCTTTCATTATTTAGTGACCTTGACAACTTTTACAGAGGCTACCAAAGAGGTAGGAGAGTTTTTCAAGCTGCACTTGTAACATCTACTTACAGTCTTGGGCGAATTTCCTTGCCTTCCTTTCTTATCTTTTGTAACTTTCTGGGAATATCAGGCCAGCTTTGGGGCACAAAGCTGACTTTTCAGAAACCTTATTCTGTGGGGTCTTCAGGATCTAACCCAGAGTACTTTCTCATCTGATCCCTAAGTTTTTGTAAAAATGGGGAGGGTGTCTCCAGCTTCTCTTGTGAGATTTCAAATGCTTTGGACATGTTTTGTGATCTGGCAACTGATTTTCTGCTTCCTTTAATTAGTAAACCCCTAAGGTCCTGCGTTTGAGTTCTATCTCTAGCCTCATTATTTCTCTATCCTGGATCTGTGTTGGGGAATATCTGTTGAGCTGGTATAACCCCATGGCCAGGAGGGTGCTGTCTTTCCCAGATAGCCATAGCTGCTCTCCTAATCATTCCTCTCCCCTCACCAGTAAAAAGTATATTCATAATAGACATTATCTTAGCCTAAGTATGGAGGCTGGGTGCCAAAAGCTGTTCTAATTGTTCTGCTAGCCCAGGACGGTCTTCTAAGAGTGATTTCATCTCAAAATGACCCTTACTAAATTCAGCATTTTGGAAAGGACTAGCTATGGAGCTTGTAACTTGAACCAAACAACAAATTAAACTGGCAGACCACATATATTGAAGAACTGGCTATTCTTGGTGGATCAACTGTCAAAAATTATTCAAAGCAGAGATAAAGATAAAGTTGCTAAAATTATGAACTTACAGCTCCAACAATGAAGCAATCAAGTCAGATTTACTTGGGTGCTCTCTTAGACAAGGGGTGAGAGAAATCTGTTTTCACTGTAAAAAGCCAGGTCATCATTTGAAGGATCGTAAAAACCTAAAATGGGATTTATGAAGAGAAAACAAATGAAAGCAAGCATAGGGCTGCTTTAAGAGCTATGAGAGGGCATTTCCCCTTCTCACAATTTGTCAGGAGAAATTGAAATGCTCATAAAAGGAGAAATTACTAAGGCCCTTGTAGATACTGGGGCTACTTTATCTGTTCTTAACCCTACCCAATGAAGTCGCCCTCTCCCTCAGAGTAAAGCCTTTGTGTGAATGGTTGCAGTATCTAACCAACCGATGATTGTTTTAAAATCAGAACCTGTTCTCTTTCAACAAATATTTTTACTGGTCAAATTGTCCCCAATTCACCCAATAGGGAGACATTTTCTTGAACACATGACACCCATATATCCTTTCCCTAGAAGCATAAAATGTATTTAGATGGTCCTGGCTGCTATGGCTGAGTGGATTGAGCACAGGTCTGCAAACCCAAGGATCGCTGGTTCAATTCCCAGCAAGGGAGCCAGGTCTCCAGCCAGGTCCCCAGCTGGAGGGCGGCAGGTGAAAGGCAACCATACATTGATACTTCTCTCCCTTTCTTCCTCCCTCCCTGTCCTTCTCTCTAAAAATAATGAGTGAAATCTTTAAAAAATGTATTTAGAGCTAAATAAATCAGATACTGAACCAACTGGGAAAAAAATGATTTTATAGGAACTTCTATGAAAGAAAAACAATCTGGGAACTGAACACTTGTAGGACATTCCAATGCAACTTTGAGCCTTTTCCCTTAAATATTGGTAAGATCAAGTTAGGCACTCCTATGAAAATAACTATTGACAATACTTTGCCTTTACCTAATATTTGCCAATATCCTTCAAGACCTGATGCACTAGCTGGAATTAAGCCCATTATAAAAGATTCCTTAAAAAGAGGACTTATAATTCCATGTAAAAGCTCTTGTAATTCTCCTATCCTTCCACTAAATAAACCAAATAGAAAAGGATGGAGGTTTATACAGGATCTCAGAGCTATTAGTAAGATAATTATTCCCAGACATTCTGTGGTTCCAAATTCACACACTTTATTAACAGCCATTCCTGTGGACTGCCAACAATTTTCAGTAATAAATTTAGGTAGTGCCTTTTTTAACACTCCAATAGAAAAAGACAGTCAATATCTCTCTGCCTTCACTTGAGAAGACTGCCAACTTCCTTGGGCTGTAATGCCCCAGGGATATACAGAAAGTCCCACCTATTTCCCCCAGATATTAAGAGCCAATTTAAATGATGTTACATTTCCTAGAGTCCCACTCTAATCCTATATGTGGACAATTTACTTTTATGCTCTAAGACATTACTAGATTCCCTCCCCACAGTACAAAATTTACCTATTACAATAGCTGGCATAAGGTTCCAAAGGGTACACTTCAATTTTGCTTACCTCAAGTAAAATAACTTGGTCATTTCCCATCTAAAGATGGGCTATTGATGAACCCAGAAAGACTCAGAGGAATCCTATCTTTTCCCCTTCACAAAACAAGAAAGAAGCTTAGAGGATTCCTGAGTTTGATTTAATATTGTCACAATTGAGTTCCCAATTTTTCATTAATAGCCCAGCCTCTATCTATTAAATAGATAGGATAAATAGCCCAGTCCTATTAAAATCAGATCAACCTGATCCAATTCAATGGAGCCCTGAAAGACAAACAAGCTATAGAAAAGCTAAACAAAGTATTATCCAAAATCCCTGCTCTGGGACATCCTAATTATAAACTTTCCTTCTTCCTTTTCATATATGAAAATAAGGGAAATGATCTAAGAGTTCTAACTTAGAAACATGGAGTTCTTCATAAACCAATAGGATTTTATAGTCAGTAATTAAGATCAGTAGCAAAAGGGCTCCTCCCCTGTATGGAGGCCACCTCTGCTCCAGCCTTGTTATGTAAACAAGCAGAAGAGGTAGTTGGGCTGTCCTTTAATTTTGTTTCTCATTCTCTTGAATCTTCACTGGACTCCCATCACACTGAACCTTTCTCTGTCAGTCAATTGGCTTCTTATGAAGTACTACTGCTCTCCGCACCTGATGTTACTTTAACTTGGTGTGTTTAACCCTGCAACTTTGTTACCCTCTTTATAGGAAGAAGGCACCCACAGTTGTGTTTTGCTTACTGACCGCTTTCTTGCTCCTAGGAATGATTTACAGAAAATTCCTATTGGTAACACTGGCTTAATTTGCTTACAGATTGACCTGATTTGAAAGATGAACAGGGACATCACTGAGCTGGTTATGCAATAACTACCACTTGGACATAATTGAAAGCTCTTGTCTATGTGAAGTAAAATCTATCCAACAAACTTAACTAATTGCTCAATTTGGGCTTGTTGATTGGCCAAAGATCAAGTAGGCAATATGTACACCAATAGCCACTATGCGTTTGGTATAACTCATAACTTTGAATGTTATGGAAGCAGTGAGGCTTCTTAACTTTCTTAGGACAGCCCCCCAAAAAGTGAAAACTGGTTGTGGAATTATTAGATACCATACAGCAACCAAAACAATTGGCAGCAGGTGTTCTATCTATCAAAATTAAAGCCCAGATTCAAAGAGAAGATGGTGACAGAGTAGAGAGCAGTGCTGATGGTGTTCTCGAGTACCAAAGCAGCTAGAGGACAAGATAGGGAGCGTGAGAAGTCTTCAGGACCCTAGGAATTGGAGCGGGCAGCATCTGGACACAGGGGAGCACAGCCCAGAGGCAGAGGAGGCCAGCAGGACAGTAGGTGAGGTGTTCCCAACCCACTGGCCGGCGGGCCGAGGTCGGCTCTGGGCAGGGGCGGCTCTGCCCAGAGGGGTGCGTTTGACTGAGGCCAGCTCTGGGCTCCCTGGCGACTGGAAGTCTCAATAGTGAAGTGCGGGCAGTGAGGGCAAACGCCGTAGGGAACGCGGAATTGAACTCTTGCAGGGGAGGGACTGTGTGAGAGACTCATTCCGGCAACAGGGAGAGGAAGCTCCTCACGGGGCTAGAGGTGGAGGAGAAGAGTCCTGCGGGAAGCAGGACCGGGGCAGCGAGAGGGCCGAAAACAGTGCTGCTGGGCCACCGGGGAAACAGCAGCTAGAAGCCCCTGCGAGGAGGGAGGCCCAGCCCTGCACAACCACACAGGCCCCCAGGCTCCGCGGAAACTCCAAACGGCAAGCCGGCGAGCCAGGTACTAGTAGCAGGGGCAGCTGACCCGCCATTGCGGGAGACAAAGGCCGCACCGCCCATGCCTGGGAGGGGCTCATCACAGAGGCTGCATAAAGGACTCTGCGGAGAGCTGGTTGGCTTGGAGGAGTGCAGGACAGTGTAGGTGGACCCTGGACAGTGTTGACAGACAGGGGTGGCCTCCTCCTGGAACTGTGGGGGCGGGGCCAGTCGTCAAAAGGACCTGCAAAGTTGCCGGCTGCCCTGCAGGGGTGCTGGGTGCTGTCACGGGCAGGAACCTCTGCCAGGAGTGGGAGGGGGCTCCCTACAGGCTCCAGAAAACCGGCAGCCCTAACACCCAGCCAGACTGCGGAAGGCCCAGCCTACCTGGGGGCAGACACTCAGAATCAGCCCTGAATGTGACAATCAGAGGCCCTGCCACAAGCCAAGACCGGCTAGAATATAGACTATAGACTGTAAAGTCCTGACCAAGAAAAAGAGGCAGCCTCAGGAAAGGGATTGCTGCTAATCTCAAGCACCTGAGTTACACCGAGAGCAATATGAACTATTAATCCCCAACATATCCTTTGCAAAAGTTACTTCTCACATATTCTTAATGCCCCCCATACCTCAATCCACCTAAATACCCAAGACCCTCCCCCTATTCTCGAATGAAAGTCTACTCACTCTGTGGCTATAACGCATTCCCAGTCCTCAATCTAAGTATTCCTCCCTTCCCCAGCCACCTAAACCCTTTATTCTTTTCTTCCTTCCTCTTTTTTTTTTTTTTTTTTTTTTTTTTTTTTTTTTTTTTTTTTTTTAATTTTTTCTTTTTCTTTTCTTCCTGGTAAAGCCCACAGGTTCTGGCTCCACCTGGACCAATCAGAAATCATAAAGGGGTAACAGACACCTAAAATCTTTCTTTATTAATGTCGATTTCTCTTTGTCTTGTGACTTTCTCCCACTTTCTTTCTTTCTTTCTTTCTTTCTTTCTTTCTTTCTTTCTTTCTTTCTTTCTCTTTCTTTCTCTCTCTCTCTCTCTCTCTCTCTCTCTCTCTCTCTCTCTCTCT
>PVIW01013709.1:0-26271 GCA_004026585.1 Noctilio leporinus | reverse complement strand
TTAAGAATATGTGAGGAGTAACTTTTGCAAAGGATATGTTGGGGCTTAATAGTTCATATTGCTCTCGGTATAATTCAGGTGCTTGAGATTGGCAGCAATCCCTTTCCTGATGCTGCCTCTTTTTCTTGGTCAGGACTTTACAGTCTATAGTCTATATTCTAGCCGGTCTTGGCGCGTGGCAGGGCCTCTGATTGTCACATTAGGGCTGATTCTGAGTGTCCGCCCCCAGGTAGGCTGGGCCTTCTGCAGCCTGGCTGGGTTTTAGGGCTGCCGATGTTCTGGAGCCGGCAGGCAGCCCCCTCCCACTCCTGGCGGAGTTTCCTGCTCAGGACAGCCCCCAGCACTTCTGCAGGGCAGCCTGCAACTTCGCTGGTCCCTGTGACGACTGGCCCCACCCCTGCAGTTCCGGGAGGAGGCCGGGCCTGTCAGTCAACACTGTCTGGGGTCCGCCTACACTGTCCCACCCTTCTGGGGCGGGCACCACGCCTCCAAGCCAACCAGGCCTCCTCGGAGTCCTTTACGTGGCCTCTGTGATGAGCCCCTCCCAGGCGTGGGCGGTGCCGCCTTTGTCTCCGGCAATGGCGGGTCAGTTACCCCCCGCCACTAGTTCCCGGCTCGCTGGCTCACCATTTGGAGTTTCCTGTGAAGCCTGGGGGCCTGTGTGGCTGCGCAGGGCTGGGCCTCCCCCCTCGCAGGGGCCTCCAGCTGCTGTTTCCCCGGTGGCCCAGCAGCTCCATTTTCGGCCCTCTCGCCGCCCTGCCAGTGCACTTCCCGCTCCCTGGCTCTGGCTTCCCGCAGGACTCTTCTCCTCCTCCTCTAGCCCCGCACGCGGAGCCTCCTCTCCCTGTGGCTGGAGTGAGTCTCTCACACAGTCCCTCCCCTGCAAGAGTTCAATTCTGAGTGCCCTCGCTGCCCGCACTTCACTGTTGAGACTTCCAGTCACCAGGGAGCCCGGAACTGGCCCCAGTCAAATGCGCCCCACTGGGCAGAGCCGCCCCTACCCAGAGCCGACCTCGGCCTGCCAGCTGGTCGGTCGGGAATGCCTCACCTACTGTCCTGCTGGCCTCCTCTGCCTCTGGGCTGTGGTCCCCTGTGTCCAGATGCTGCCCGTTCCAATCCCTAGGGTCCTGAAGACGTCTCATGCTCCCTATCTTGTCCTCTAGCTGCTTTGGTACTCAAGAACACCATCAGCACTGCTCTCTACTCTGTCGCCATCTTCCCTCCAAATTTTCCCCTCTTCCATCTTGTTCAGCTTTTTTTCATTCTCTTGCACTGTCTTGGAATATTTTTCTATGTTGTCTTCCAACTTGATGATCTGGTCCTCTGCTTCTTCTAGCCTACTGTTGATTCCTTCTACTGTATTTTTCAGTTCAGAAATTGTATTGTTCATTTCCTCCTGGCTCTTACTGATAGTGTCTGAGTCCTTCTTAATGCTGATGTAGGTCTCAGTAAGTTCCTTGTAGCTTCCCTGGAGTTCTTTATAGTTCCCCTGGAGTTGTTTATAGTTTTCTTTGAGCTGGCTGAGCTTCTCTATCATCATTGTTTTGAATTCCATATCTGATAGTTCATTTGCCTCTGTTTCATTTAGTGATCTTTCTGGGTATTTCT
Organism: Noctilio leporinus; assembly: GCA_004026585.1. Taxonomy (NCBI): domain Eukaryota; kingdom Metazoa; phylum Chordata; class Mammalia; order Chiroptera; family Noctilionidae; genus Noctilio; species Noctilio leporinus. Next base: position 24,663 of record PVIW01013709.1, on the reverse strand, counting down.
CCTTTCCTTTTGGTGATGGACTGATTCTCCCTGCCTCCCCCATTTTGGGTGTCTGTTGTTGCTTGTTTTTGTCTTGGATTAATTTGCTTTGATTCCCTGTCTTTGTAGAGCACCCTTCTGTGTTAGGGGATTTGTGGAGTTCAGTGTTGCAGTCTCCTAGATTTCCTCCACTTGTTGCTTTTGGGGTGGCCTCTATGGCATTTACTTGGGCTGTCTGGTTGTATTTTGGATTGGTTGTATGTGTTGCTCCTTTCCCTCAGTTGGCTGATTGAGAGACATTCCTTCTATCTCATCTCATACACTGTTTTGAGCTGCTCCTAAACAGAACCTCCAGTCCAGGCAAAATAACCACACCTTCAGAGATATCTTTCTTCTTTAATCTCCCTTTTGACTGCCTATGAACCTAGTTATATACCCATACCCTCCAAGGTAACCCCCACTTTTAATCACACCCTCAGCTGCAACTGAGCCAGTCTTAAAAGGGATGTGGATATGATAAGACTGTTATACGAGGGGAAAAATGATTAAGTTGACTAACATATAGATAATTTTGAAGGGTGCCAAGGAGTAGCAAAGATAGTGGGGATATGAGAGAGAAAGCCAACTTATCTATTCACAGAAATGAGGAGGGGAAGAATCAGAATGCCTCAAGTGGGAGTGAACAATATAAGCCTATGTTTATAGTTGTTGCATCTACCACCCTTAATATCCCTGATTGGTCCAGGTGTAGCCAGGATCTACGTGCTTTTAGAAGAAAAAAAGAATGTAGTCTCTAGTAGCGCACCCACAAAAAAATAAATAAATAAGAAAGAAAGAAAGAAAGGGTTTAAGCAGCTGGGGAGGGGAGGAATACTTAGATTGAGGACTGGGAATGAGTTGTAGCAGGAGAGTGAGTAGACTTTAAAATAAGAGTAAGAGCAGGGTCTTGGGTAGTTAGGTGGATTGAATTAAAGGAGGAATAAAAATATGTGAGTTGGGATACACTATGATAAAAACAGTATTTACTTGAAATGCACTAATTATGAAGGTTGAAAGTAACTTTTGAAAAGGATTTGTTAGGAATTAGTAGTTCATGTAGCACTCAGTGTAACTCAGGTGCTTGAGATTAGCAGTGATCCATTTCCTGAGTCTGCCTCTTTTTCTTGATCAAGTCTCTGCAGTCTACAGTCAAGCTGTGTGGTCTTGGAGTGGCAGGGTCTATGGCTGTCACAGTCAGGGCTGATTCTGAGTGCCAGCCCCCAGGTAGGCTAAGCTTCCAATAGCCTAGCTGGGTTTCTATGCTGCAGGTGTTTTGAGGCCATTCCTTCTCTCACTGGTTCTGTGTGAAGACCTGCAGGGTGCTTCTGTGGTATCTATGGCTGCTTCTCCCCCTCCAGCTCCTCAAGGTGGTTTCTGCCTGCAGTGGGCACCTGGCTCCAATGTCAGGTGGCCTGCAACCTCCACAGCTCCTGTGATAGCTGGCCCTCCCCCTACAGCTTAAGGAGGAGATAGCCCCAGTCAGAAAACAGGCCTGGTTCATGGAGGCCCACATGTCACCTGCTGGTGAAGGCTAATCCTCCATGCAGTCCAGCTCTTTGGGGAGGTTTTCACCCACCTATGCGATGTGAGCCTGGCTCCCCAGGGGGTCCACAGCACAGTCCTCCTGAGAATGCTAAGCCTCCCCCTCCAGCTCCTGGAGGAGGCCTTTGTTGCCTGCAGTGGGAGCCTCAGTTGCACCAGCTACAAGTTCCTGGCATGCAGTTTCAATTTTACCTGGGAGGCTGTGCGTGATGTGGGTGCATGGGGTTGGGCCTCCCCTCTTGCCGGGTCTCTGAGCTTCCCTCTCCCCGGGTGGCGCAGTGGTACAATTTTTGGCCCTGTTGCTGCCCTGGCTGGTGTACTTCCTCACTCCCCACTCCTGCTTCTTGTGGCCCCAACCTCTGGCCCTGGGAGGCGCTTCCTCTCTCTCAGCTTTTAAAGTGCAGCTCTCACACAGTCCCTCTCCTGCAGGAGTTAAATTTCTCATTCCCTCTGGAGTTTTCACTCACTATCCACACTTAACTGCTCAGATTTCTAGTTACCTAGGAGCCTGAAGCTGTCCTCAGTTAGAGCTGCCCTTCTGGGCAGAGCCACCACTGCCCAGAGCTGACCTGGCCTTCCAGCCAGTGGGTTCCAAACTGTCCCACCCACTCTCCTGTAGGTCTCTGCAGCCTTTGGGCTGTGCACCTCTGAGTAACACTCCTATTTGCAGGGACCTGCAGATGTCTGATGCTCCCTACCCTATCCTCCAGCTGTTGTGCCATTCGAGAACACCATTACCACTGCCCTCTACTCTCACCATCTTTTTTCCCCCTCCCAAAATTTATTTTTATATAAAATTAATATCTATCTCTTAATGTTTTTTAATTAAAATTTTTGAGTTAAAATTATTTCTTTTCTTAATTTTAACAATTTATCTGAAGATTCTTTTAAAATGTCTTCATCTACCATTATATAACTTGCAGATAATGAGAGTTTGGTTTTGTCCTCATCAGACATTACACATTTCCAAAACTTCATTTTCTTTGCTACAATGGACTTGTTAGGACCTTTGCTACCTCAAGGGGAAAACTCTTAGGTATTAAATACGACATTTCGTGTTGGTTATTTATAGGTACCTTTGTCAGGTTGGAAAGTTCTCTTTTATTATGTATTTTTAAAATTATTAAGAATGGATGTTGAATTTTATCAAATACTTTTAAAAAGTATATTTTATTGATATGCTGTTATAGTTGTCCCTGTTTCTTTTGCCTTTGCTACCCTTTGCCCAGGGCCTTCCCCACCTTCCCTCCAGCCATCCCACCTCCTTACTTCATGTCCATGGGTCATGCATATAAGTTTCACGATTTCACTCTTTCCTATATTATTCTTAACTTCCCCCTGTCGATCTTGTACTCATCACTTATGCTTTCTAATCCCTGCACAGTTTCCCCATTTCTTCCCCTTCCCCCTCCCAACTGATAACCCTCCCATTGATCCCCATACCTATGATTCTGATCATATTCTGGTTGTTTGATTACTTTGTTTTTCTTTTTATATTTTAAGGTTCTGCTGTTGTTGTTTCAATGTTGATAATTTTTATCTTTTTCTTAAATGAGTCCCTTTAACATTTCATATAATAATGGTATGGTGATGATGAACTCCTTTTGCTTTACCTTCTCTGGAAGCACTTTCTCTGTCCTTCCATTCTAAATGATAGCTTTGCTGGATAGAGTAATCTTGGTTGTAGGTTTTTGCTTTTCATCATTTTGAATACTTCTTGCCAATCCCTTCTTGCCTGTAAAATTTCTTTTGAGAAATCAGCTGATAGTCTTGTAGGAACCCTTTTATAGATAACTCTCTTCTTTTCTCTTGCTGCTTTTAAGATTCTCTCCTATCTTTGATCTTTGGCATTATTTCTTCCCACAAGTATTCAAATTCTTGTTCTTCCTCTTCTCCTGACATCCCCGTGATTTGGATGTTGCATGTTTAAAGTTGTCCCAGAGGTTCCTAAGCCTCTCCTCATTTTTAAAAATTCTTATTTCATCATTCTGTACTGGTTCACTGTTTATTTATTCCTTGTGTTCTTAATTATTGATTTGAACCCTGGTTTCTTTCCCTTCATCATTGGTTTTTCCTTTGTTTCATTTAATATAACCTTTACTTCTTCCCTGTTGTATTTGCTGTACTCCAGCATGTCTGTCAAGTCTATGAGCATCTTTATTACCAGTATTTTGAACTCTGTGTTGTTAAGTTGACCATCTCCTCATCACTTAGTTGTCCTACTAGAATCTTAATCTGTTTCATTTTTTGGGCCGTACTTCTCTGTCTCCACAACTTGACAGGCTCCTGTGTTTGCCTCTGGTTATCTCCAGTTTCTAGGTAGTTATATTCCTTCTTACTTGTGGAGGAAGACACAGTGTCCTCCTCCATCTTGTCTCCATTTTGGCTGGAAGCCAGTCACAAATACTTTTTTTGCATTTATTGAGCTCATCATATGTTTTTTGGTATGTTTTTAGAGCTGTCATATCTGTTATGTTGTCAGTGTGGAGTGACTTGTTTTACCATGTTGTGGCACTGTTTGTGGGGAGGGGTCTGAGCGGGAACAATGCTGCTTCTCAGAACTTGCCCCTTTTCCAGGCACTTCTCCTACTTTCCATATGGGACTGGCACCTCTCTAGCTGTTGCCTTGGCTGTGGTTCCCAGAGTGAGTGGGTCTGGGCATGTCCTACGACTCTGGAGGCCCTCTAAACAAGTAAACTCTTCTGAGAGACCAGCAGTTTCTTTTCCACTGCCCCAACCCCCACTGATTTTCACCGTCAGAAGCAATGTGGCTTTATTCCACTTCCCCACCCCCCACCCCATCCCAGGTGCTTGAACTGTGAGCCACAAGGTCTGGTCTGTTGCTGGGATCACTCCCCAGGGTGTCCCTACTTCTTAAAATGTGTAACTACACTTTCCACCCGTCAGCCACAGCCACTATCACCTAGGTGCTGCTGCACTGCCAGACTGGGTCCTCTCTGTCTCAGCTCCACCCCTTCTACCTGTCTGGATGAGTATTTTTTCTTTATATCTTTGTTTGTTGGACTTCCGTGCAGCTCAGTTTTCTGGAAACTGGTTCTCTCCAGTTTCTAGGTAGCTATATTCTTTCTTACTTGTGAAGGGAGACACAGCATCCTCCTCCATCTTGCCTCCATCTTGGCTAGAAGCCAGTCTCAAATACTTTTTTTGCATTTATTGAGCTCATCATATGTTTTTTTCTCCTTTATTAATGTAATTAGTTACATGAATAACAGTTTTTCAGGTTTTATATCTCTACATGGAATATAACACATATAGGAAGGTCTTCCCTGAAACCATCAGCCATGCAAACTGTTTAAATTATATTGACATTGGCTTGGTACTTTTAGGACAGATCATATAATGCATTTTGTGCATTATATATTTTATATACATATACATTATAGAGATATATCTTAAACCTAATTGTTCAATTTGCCTTTGAATATGTATTTAAATTCTTAAAAATTACAGCACTGCATATGGGTCAATGAAAGCTATAGAGGGTAAAAATATTCAACTTCTGTACTCAGGTAAATCTATTTGTGATAAAAATTTTTTTTGTCAGTCATTCCTAAACTCTTCTGAACAATTTTTATATACTAATGGTAGGCAAACAAAAGTTGGTAACATCACTTATTTTGCAAAAGAAAATAAAAGATGCTAAAATCTTTGTCACCAAACATTCAAAATCCAAATACATAAGATAAAAAATAGGAAATTCTTTAAAATTAAAAGTATAGCCTTACTGAATAAAAAGCTGCATGTTTGGTCACTTTTTTCAGTCATGTATAAGGGGGAACAAGAGTACCTTTATTTTAAATCACCTGCAAGTGAAAACTTTTAAAAATATTTATTTTCTGTATAAAAGCCTGCAGTTGTGTGTTATGAAGCCAAATTTAAAAATCCTGCAGCTACTGAAATACCCATTTGCTTTGGGTGATATAAAATATCAGTTAAAAATCTGAATGAAGTTGAAATTTGAAAGAGTATTACGAATTGTTGTTGATTATTCTTTTTTTCATATTGTACTATATTTTCTATATAATGTGTATATTATATATGGAGTTTCTTTTGTAGGAATCCAAACGCCGAATGAGTTACTTTTTAGATGTTTTTCTATTTCCTCAAGAAGATTTAGCTTTGAATTCCACTGTCCTTATGTGGCCTTGGAAAATTAATCCCATCTTTGATGAAAATGATGAGGTAATTATATATTTTTAGTATGTATTTTATATTCTGACACTTAAAGCACAATGTTTATTTGTCATACATACTTGCTATCTACTTTTAAAAATTAATTTCATGTGTCGCTATGAGTTTGGGGCTAGCAACATTTTATGATCCTTTAGGCTTAGAGTTAGCTTAAATCACAGGATCTAGTAAGAAGTGAGGCTGATGTTAAAGAAGTCTCAACTATTAAATAACTTGATAAATCTAGTAATAGTAAGCACTGTACTTTCCATATACTCAGTCATTTAGTACTCACAAAAACCCCAGGTAATCCTTATTTTCCCCATTTCATAGATGAGAAAAATAAATCTCAGAGAACTTAAATAACTGGTGCAGTATCACGAGGTAAGAAGTAACAGAATCAGGATCCTGAATATAGTTTAGGTTTTGAAAAATCCTAATGTAAACCAGTTTCTTCTAAATTGGAAAGTGAGATGGAATAGTAATAAAAAGTCAGATAAACCAAAGTTGTAATCTAGATTTTTACTTTAATGATTTTATGACATTGGCATGTATCTTAACCTTTACTAGCCTAAATTTCTTCATCTCTGAAATGAGAATAATAATATCTGTGGTAATAAAAGTAAGATTTTTAATAGTTCTTGACACATGGCATGTGTTTAATAGATGGTAGCTTTTTTTCTTTTTAAATTTTATTGTTGTTGTATTATATCCATCCCCTTTTTGCTCCCCTCTGTCCCCCTCCCCATCCACCCATTCCCCCGAAAGTCAATCCCTCCTGTTGTCCATGTCCATGAGATGGTAGCTTTTTAACTATTATCCCAGAATTGGTTAAATAGTTCAGGTATCTGATTAATAAATAAAAATTGTTTTAGTCATTTTGGAAATCTAGGAAACTTTGTGTTTTATTACTTTTTTGCATTTTAAAGTCAATGTTTTATTTTTATACTCATTTTTACTTCAATAATATTATTACTCAACAAAACATTAAGATTTCTGATGTGATCATTCCTTTGTAACAAAATAATTAACATGATTAAATTGTCTTTTAAAAAGCTCATTGAGAATGCTAAACACAAAAAAGAAAATGAGCTAATTGCTAAAAGAGAGAAACTAATTTTGGAAATAGAAAAGCAATCACGCCGCATGGAAGAGTTTGCAGAATTTGCAGAACTGGATCGCATGCAACAGGTCTGATAAATATGTAAGATAGTAGCTATAGTTAGCTCACAAATTAATACAGGACATGATTACATAAGTTTAAAAAATATAGAAAAATGTGTCCATTATGGCAAACAGGGGCTTGACTCTTAGTCCTAGAAGTAGTACTATTTATGTGATCTTTTTGTGACTTAGTTTTGTAAGATGTAACCATACTTTTTGCTCTCTACCATAGTAATGTTGTGAAATTGATATTTAAAGTTTCTCTATAAGTGCAAGGACACAGTCTATACAGTATCATATAATCTTATTTTTATAGCATTACTTGGATATCTCCTGAGATTAAAAATTATTTGCTTTCAGTATGTGACTGATGTAAGACAACTACAAAAACGTATTCAGGAATCTGAAGAAGCAGTTCAGTTTATTAATAAAGAAGAGGAACTTTTCAAATGGGAATTGACAAAATATCCTGAACTGGATAAATTAAAAATTAACATTGAGCCCTATCAGAAGTTTTTTAATTTAGTTTTGAAGTGGCAACGAACAGAAAAACGGTAATTTCTGGTAATGTAACAAAAATTAAACAAGTTATGTAAAAGGATTCATAAACTAAATATATATTGATTTTTTTGGTGGTGTTGGCTAAGGGTTTAGAGTAGGACTTATCCTTTAATTTAAAAGAGAACCAAATATTGTATAGGAGAAGCATCAAATGTTGCTAAGTATCACTTCAGTTTACTAATCCATATAATATCTAAAGTATCACTTGAGTTTTCCAAAGGTGATTCATTTTTAAATAACATTAACTAATTAACTTGATGAATGTTCATACCAAAAATTAAAAGTATGGAGTGAAATATGCATTTTATTTGGGTATTATTAGTCATCCATTTATAGTCTGGTGCATATTTTCACCATGCAGCATAGCCAAAATGATGGTTTTAAACTGGTCTCTTTACCATCAGGTCTGTGTAACTAAGAAAAACTGTTAACCACTCTTGCTGTCACTTATTTCTTTTGTATAACGAGAGGCCTGGCCTAAAGAATCCCTGAAGTTCTTTCAAACTCCAAAAGTTTCTGAGTTTAATATTATTTTTTCCTTTAATTCAGGTGGATGGATGGAGGGTTTTTAGACCTAAATGGGGAAAGCATGGAAGCTGACGTAGATGAATTTTCCAGAGAGATTTTTAAAACACTGAAGTTTTTCCAAATGAAGCAAAAGAAGGAATTACAAGAAAAAATGAAGTCAACAAAAAGACGATCCCTGGAAGCAGAGAAACTTGAAGAAGAACCAAAAGAGAATCCTACTATTACTATGTGCTCTACAGTAATGGAACACATAAAAGTTTTTAAGGTATGAATGAACTCACTTAAATGGTATTTTAGAAAGCCATGGTAGGGCTCTTTGCATCATTAATTACTAATAAAGAGAAATAGATTTGGGAGTAAAACCAAAGATGAACCTAGAATACTTGGTCTATTACTAAATCCATGCTTCATTTTTCCTAATGCAGTCAGAAAAATTAATTCCTTCACAGAACAATGCTTGATAAACATAAAAGATTATAATAACTATCTATCCAATGATATGAAGAGGGTAAAAAATGAAAGGACAGACCAGTTACCCTATACTAAGGACAACAGCATAGGGTAGCAGTTGGGAAATTTTTGGAGTCACACTACCTAGGTTTATATCACAATTCTGTGCTTGTTAGTGGAACATTTAGGAGACATACATATATACCTTGGTCACCTCATTTATACCTTGTACTTTGGTCACCTCATTTTTAAAGAGAGAATAATAGTTTTTGTGATAGTTAATATTTCATCTAACTTCCCAAGGCACTTAGTGACAGTAATTATAATGGTAGTGCCAAGTTTCTACTGTCAATATGATTGAGTGAGAATTATGTGATAGGATTTTGAGCTTTGTTTTTTTCTGTGTCTAGCATTCTTTGATTCCATGAGCTGTATGAAAATATTTTAAAGTACTTAAAATTATTCTCACTGTTCAATGTATTTGTATGATTTAAAAATATAAAAAGGTAATATCTGAAAAGTCTCTTTGCAGTTTTTCACCCCTTAGTAATTTGGGTTATTGATGTTACTACTTTCTTGTGTATACTTTCACATTTTTGTTACACATTTAACAATGTGAATAGATTTTCATATCCTTTCATTATTTTACATAAAATATAGCATACTATATGTATTATTTCCCCCTTTGTTTTGAATAATTTATCTAGGAGGCCCTTCCCATTGTATACAGAGCTTTTTCCTACTTGCTGAGCAGTTGAATGGAGTTAGTCTCTTGTTTCTTTTCTTTCTTTCTTTATTACTTTTTTGGAGAGAGGCAGAGAAGGAGAGAGACTTCAATGTATGGTTGCTTTTCACCTGCCTCCAGCTACTGACCTGGCTGGAGACCTGGCTTGCAACCTGGTTATGTGTGCCTTGGCTGGGAATCGAACCAGTGACCATTGGGTTCACAGGCTGGCATCTTATCCATTGTGCCACCAGCCAGAGCCAATCTTTTGTTTCTTTTTCAGCCTCCTAGGAAAGTGCTCCCCATATAGGTTAGCTCTCAGTTACTCTCAGTTTTTAGAATGGATGAGAAGATAATGAGTTTTTAATGAAGCTAATTTATCCTCTTTGAGAGTATGTCCTGTCTACTTTGTTAAAAACTTACTTTTTTACCAAATACATATTGAGTGCCTGTTATGTTATATTATGTTCTGATGAATCCTGGGGAGTATGATGGCAAGCAAAAACAGACGATAGCGATAATATCTGGAAGGTTAAAACCACAGTCCTTAGTAATCAAAATTGAAAGTTGGATATTCTATGTTCCTCTAATTTTAAAAATATACTTTATTAAATTATAAGTAAATTTAATAATTTACTTTATTTTTATAAATTAAAGTAAATTTTAAAAAATTTACTTTATTAAATTATTATTAAAAAAACAAAAACAGAACATCATACAAATATAAAAATAAATGAGTCAAATATTTTATTCTACTTACTAATTAATGAGAGGACCAGTAAGGTAGTAAGTTTGGTTCAAAGTGCATTTGGGATATCTGATATTGTATAGTTGACATACAATATTAAATTAGTTTCAAGTGTACAACATAGTGATTCTACATTTATATACCTTATAATGTGATTGTCACTATAATTATATTAACCATCTGCCATTACACAAGATTATTATGATATTAATATACCAGTGCTATACATTATATTCCTGTGACTTAAGTATTGGCCTTGCAAACTATTTTAATTATGTTGACCTTGGCTCAATACTTTTGGGATAGACCTTGTATATAACTGGAACTTTGTGCCTCTTATTTTCCTTACCTTTTTTTTGTTTTTTAAAATTTTATTGTTGTATTACATCCATCCCCTTTTTGCTCCCCTCTGTCCCCCTCCCCACCCACCCATTCCCCCCAAAGTCAATCCCACCTTTTGTCCATGTTCATGTTTCCTTTATTCCTTACCTTTTTTAACTTATTTCTTTACCACCATCTTTGGCAACATCAGCTTGGTCTCTGTATCTGCCCCTGTTTTTGGTTCTGTTTTGTTTGTTCATTAGTTTTTTTGAATCACATATGTGAAATCATATGGTATTCATCTCTTTTGTGTCTGACTTATTTTACCTTGCATATGTAACAACATAGGTCCACCCATGTTGTTACAGATGCCAAGAGTTTCTTCTATTTTATTGCTGAATAATAACATTTCATTGTATACCACCATTCCTTTATCCATTTGTCTAACAATACACAACTAGGTTGCTTCAATGAACATAGAGAGATGAATATATCTTGTAGAATTAGTATTGGTGGTCTTTTAAGATAAATTCCCAAAAGTGGAATTGCAGGGTCATATAGTGGTTCTGTTTTTCATTTTTTTTTGAGGAACCACCATATTGTTTTTCATAGTGGCCACACCAATTTACAATCCTACTAATAGTGCACAAAGGTTCAAAATTCTCTACATCCTTGATAATACTTGTTAACTTTTTGATGATAGCCATTCTGAAAGGTATGAGGTGATACCTCATTATAATTTTGATTTGTATTTCCCCAATGATTAGTGATGTTGAGCATCTTTTCATATGCCTGCTGAACACCTTTGTCTTCTTTGGAAAATGTCTTTTCAGGTCCTCTGCCTATTATTTTATTTTATTTTTAAATTAATTTATTGTAGTATTACTTCTGTCCCATTCTTTTCTCCATTGCTCTCCCATGCCACACCCACCCTACATCCTCTCCCACAGTCAATTCCCACCTTGTTGTCCCTGTCCATGGGTCATTTATACTAGTTCCCTGACCAAACTCTTCCCCTTTTTTCCCCTTTCTTCCCCTCCCTGCTCCTTTTTGGTCACTGTCTGTCTGTTCCTTGTTTCCATGCCTCTGGTTCTATTTTGCTTATTTGTTTGTTTTGTTCATTAGTGTCCTGTATTAGGTGAGACTTTATGGTATTTGTCTTTCACTGACTAGCTTATTTCACTAAGCACAACACTCTCCAGTTTTATCCATGTTGTTGTAAAAGGTAGGAGTTCCTTCTTTCTTTCTGCTGCAAAGTATTCCATTGTGTAAACGTACCAAAGTTTTTTGACCTATTCATCCACTGATGAGCACTTAGGCTGTTTCCAGTGCTTGGCTATTATAAATAGCACTGCTATGAACATAGGAGTACATAGGGTTCTTCTGAATTGGTGTTTCAGAATTCTTCAGGTATAATCCTAGCAGTGGAATTGCTGGGTCAAAAGGCAGTTCCATATTTAGTTTTTTGAGGAAATTCCATACTGTTTTCCATAGTGGCTGCACCAGCCTGCATTCCTACCAACAATGCACCAGGGTTCCCTTTTCTCCACATGCTTGCCAGCACTTGTTTGTTGGTTTGTTAATGATGACTGTTCTGACATATGTGAAGTGGTATCTCATTGTGGTTTTAATTTGCATCTCTCTGGTGGCTAGTGATGTTGAACATTCTTTCATGTGCCTACAGGCCCTTTGTATGTTCTCCTCAGAGAAAATGTGTGTTTAGATCCTTTACCTGTTTTTTAATTGGGCTGTCTGTCTCCCTGGTGTTGAGTCGCATAAGTTCTTTATATATTTTGGATATCAAACCCTTTTTCTGATGTATCACTGGCAAATATGTTTTTCCTACAGTTGGTCCCCCCCCCTTTTTTTTTTTTTAAGATTTTATTTCATTATTTTTAGAAAGAGGGGAAGGGAGAGAGGCAGAGAGGGAGAGAGACATCAATGTATGGCTGCCTTTCACCTGCCTCCAGCCACAGACCTGACTGGAGACCTGGTTTGCAACCTGGTTATGTGCCCTGGCTGGGGAATCGAACCTGCGACCTTTGGGTTCGCAGGCCGGCACCTTATCCACTGTGCTGCCAGCCAGGGTTTGGTCCCCTTTTAATTTTGCTGATGTTTTCTTTAACTGAGAAACTTTTCAACTTGATATAGTCCCATTTGTTGATTTGTTCCTTTATGTCTCTTGCTCTGGGAGACATATTGGTGAAAATATTGCCGTATGGGATATCTGCAATTTTACTGCCTATGTTTTCTTCTAAGACTTTTATGGTGGCACAACTTCCTTTATCCATCTTGAGTATATTCTGATGTATGGTGTAAGTTGGTGGTCTAGCTTTTATTTATTTATTTACTTTGGCATGTCCTTGTCCAGTTCTCCTAACACCACTTGCTGAAGAGGCTAGTTTCATTCCATTTTATGCTCCTTCCCCCTATGTCAAATATTTATTGACCATAGAGTCTTGGCTTTATTTCTGGGCTGTATATTCTGTTACATTGATCTATATGTTTATTCTTATGCCAGACTGTTTTGATTACTGTGGCCTCATAGTATAGTTTAATGTCAGGTATTATGATTCCTCCTACTGTGTTTTTCTTTCTCAATATTGCTGTGGCTATTTTGTGGTGGTGAGACCTGCAAATAAAAGGGAGCGTGGGGGGTGGGGGCATTGCTACTCTGATTGGGCAGCCTCAGTGGTGATTGGGCAGTGTGGCCTCAGCCTAGGTAACTAGGTGGCGCTGGCATGACCTCTGCCTGGAGAAGATTCAAGATGACCAATAAGGAACCTCTTCTCAAAAAGGTTTGACTGAGTGAGACAGACTTCAAAGTTATGGCACGAGATGAGTTAATTTTAAGATGGAAGCATACATGCAACCTTTGGAGGGCAAGTACACAGATCTGAACCGTAATGATGTAATTGGCTTAAGGGAGTTGGAAGAAAAGCTAAAGCAACAACAAGAGTCTGCGCACAGGGAAAACATTGTAATGTGACTAGCAACCAAGGAGCAGGAGATGCGGGCATGTATTATGCAGATCCAGTACCTCAAGCAAGTCCAGCAGCCCAGTATTGCCCAACTGAGATAAAAAATGGTGGACCCTGCAATCAACTTGGTTTTCCTAAAAATGAAAGGTGAACTGGAACAGACTAAAGACAAACTGGAACCAGCCCAAAATGAACTGAGTGCCTGGAAGTTTGAGCCTGATAGCTTTTTTTCTCTTCCCCCTCCCCTTGCTTCAGAGGCCTGATGGCACCGGACTGTTCCGAAGAAGTGGCCACCTCCTAACATTCTCCTCCTAGAACACGGAGACACTTGAGAAATGTTTCTGTTTGAAGAAAACAGAGGGAGAAACAGAAGTCTTAAGTCTGTGGCACATTGTGTCTTCAGACAGTTTGGAGGAATGAAAACCTAGAGATTTAAAATCATGAACTGAACATGTAAAATTCCAGGAAAATGTAAAAATGGAATACACATTGCTCTTAACCTTGAGCATAGTAACTTAGAGACACCATATATCAGTTTTGCCAATAAGATTGTGGACTTTGTGATGTTGTTGAACTTCTTGGTCAAAACTCAAATGAGGTGAATTTTGCCTTTCAAGGGTTTCTTTGCTAAGAAACAATGTAATAGTTATAAGAGAATCAAATAGATATCAGTACAAGTAGTTCATATATTTAGCCATTTAGTTTGGGGCTATATATTACTGGAATTAGCCTTGAATCAATGTGGTTTTAATTAATGGTTCTTTGAATGGTTGATAATGCTGTATATAATCTTATTGAGAACTGTACAAACCTGAAGACATGGTATCAAAATGCAGGTTTAAACAGTTTGAAGCATTATGAATATTCATTTCACAACTAGATTGTATAAGGATATTGGCTGTGTTGAGACTCACTGCGATATTTTTTTAAATTTAATTTTAATTGTTGTTGTATTGCATACATCCCCTTTTAACTCCCCTCTGTCCCCTACCTCACCCACCCACTTTCTCCCAAAATCAATCCGACTTGTTGTCCATGTCCATGGTTCTTCCATACTAGTTCCTTGACTAAACTACTCCCCTTCTATGCCTCCTCCTCCCTCCTCCCCGCTGCCCACTGAAGGTTTATTCATTGTATTCATGTATCTGGTTCTGTTTTGCTTGTTTGTTTGTTTTGTTCATTATTGTCCTGTAATGGGTGAGATCATATGATATTTGTCTTTCACTGACTGGCTTATTTCACTAAGCATAATACCTTCTAGTTCCATCCATGTTGTTGCAAAGGGTGGGAATTCCTTCTTTCTTTCTGCTGTGTATATTCCATTGTATAAGTATACCCAAGTTTTTGGATCCACTCATCCACTGATGGGCACTTAGGCTGTTTCCAGCACTTGGCTATTGTAAGTAGTGCTGCTATGAACATAGGGGTACATAGGTTCTTATGAATTGGTGTTCACAATTCTTTGGATATAATGCTAGCAGTAGAATTGCTAGATCAAAAGGCAGTTCCATTTTTAGTTTTTAAAGGAAACTCCATACTGTTTTCCATAGTGGCTGCACCAGCCTGCATTCACACTAACAGCACACCAGGGTCCCCTTTTCCCCACATCCTCACCAGCACTTGCTCTTTGTTGATTTGTTGATGATTGCCATTCTGACAGATGTGAGGTGGTATCTTGTTGTGGTTTTAATTTGCATCTCTCTGATGGTTAGTGATGTTGAGCATTCTTTCATATGCCTTCGGGCCCTTTGTATGTCTCCCTCAGAGAGTTGCCTGTTCAGGTTCTTTGCCCATTTAAAAAATTGGGCTGTCTGTCTCCCTGGTGTTGAGTTGTATTAGTTCTTTATAGATTTTGGAGATCAAACCCTTGTCTGAGGTATCATTGGCAAATATGTTTTCCCATACAGTTGGTTCCCTTTGAATTTTGCTGGTGTTTTCTTTAGCTGAACAGAAACTTTTCAGTTTGATATAGTCCCATTTGTTTATTTGTTCTTCTATTTCCTTTGCCCTTATAGAAGTATCAGTAAACATATTTCTGCATAGGATATCTAAAATTTTACTGCCTATATTTTCTCCAGGACCTATACGGTGACACTGCTTATGTTTAAGTCCTTTATCCATCTTGAGTTTATTCTGGTGTATGGTATAAATTGGTGGTCTAATTTTATCTTTTTGCATGTTGCTGTCCAATTCTCCCAACACCACTTGTTGAAGAGACTGTTTTTACTCCATTTGATGTTTCTTCCCCCTTTGTCAAATATTAATTGACCATAGAGTCCTGGGTTTATTTCTGGGCTCTCTATTCTGTTCCATTGATCTATATGTCTATTTTTATGCCAGTACCAGATTGTTTTGATGATAGTAACCTTGTAGTATAGTTTGACATCCAGTATTGTGATTTCTCCTACCTTGTTCTTCTTTCTCAAGATTGCTGTGGCTATTCATGGGCGTTTTTTGGCTCCATATAAATTTTTGAAGTATTTTTTCTATTTCTGTGAAGTCTGTCATTGGTATTTAATTGGGATTGCATTGAATCTATAGATTGCTTTGGGTAGTATGGACATTTTAATGATGTTAATTCTTCCCATCCATGAACATAGTATATGCTTCTATTTATTTGTATCTTCCTTAATTTCTTTTTCAGTGTTCTGTAGTTTTCTGAGTACAGGTCCCTTACCTCCTTGGTTAAGTTTATTTCTAAGTACTTTATTTATTTTGTTGCTATGGCAAATGGGATTTGTTTTCTAGCTTCTATCTCTGATGTCTCATTATTGGTATACAAAAATGCTTTTGATTTCTGAATGTTGACTTTATATCCAGCTATTTTGCTAAATGTACTTATTTTGTTGAGTAAGTTTTTGGTGGAGCCCATTGGGTTTTGTATATACACTATCATATCGTCTGCAAATAATGACAGTTTGACTTCCTCCTTTCCCATTTGGATACCTTTGATTCCTTTTTCTTCTCTGATGGCTATGGCTAGAACTTCCAAGACAATGTTGAACAGAAGTGGAGAAAGTGGACAGCCTTGTCTCATTCTTGATCTTAGGGGGAAAACTTTTAGTTTTTGCCTGCTGAGTATGATGTTGGCTTCAGGTTTCTCATATATGGCCTTTATTATGTTTAGGGATGCTCCCTCTATTCCCATTTTGCTGAGTGTTTTTTTTTTTTTTTTCCCCATCATAAATGGTTTCTGTGCTTTATCAAATGTTTTTTCAGCCTCTGTTGATATGATCATATGGTTTTTGTCTTTCATCTTGTTGATGTGGTGTATTACATTTATCGATTTGCGAATGTTGTACTATCCTTGCATCCCTGGGATGAAACCCACTTGATCATGGTGTATGATCTTTTGAATGTATTGCTGGATCTGACCAATATTTTGACCAATATTTTGTTGAGAACCTTAGCATCTATGTTCATGAGTGATATTGGCCTATAGTTTTCTTTCTTAGTTGTGTCTTGACCTGGTTTTGGGATTAGAACAATATTGGCCTCATAGAAAGAGTTTGGGAGTCTTCCGTCTTATTGGATTTTTTGGAATAGGTTGAGAAGGCTAGGAGTTAATTCTTCTTTAAATGTTTGGTAGAATTCACCTGTGTATCCATCTGGTACAGGGCTCATGTACTTTGGGAGATTTTTGATTACTTCTTCATTTTCACTTGTTGTTATTGTTCTATTCAGGTTTTCTGCTTCTTCTGATTCAGTTTTGGTAGATTATACATTTCCAGAAATGTGTCCATTTCACCCAGGTTGTCATATTTCTTGTCATATAGTTTGTAGCAATTTCTTACAATCCTTTCTGAAGTATCAGTTGTGAATTCTCCTCTATCATTTCTGATTCTGTTTATTTGGGTCCTCTCTCTTTTTCTTGATGAGTCTGGTTAAAGGCTTGTCATTTTTGTTATTTTTTCAAAGAACCAGCTCTTGGACTTACTGATTGTTCAAGTTGTAGTTCGAATTTTGTATCCATATCCAAGTTATTTAGTTCTGCTCTGATCTTGATGATTTCCTTCCTTCTACTTGCTCTGGGCTTTGTTTGTTGTTGCTCCTATAATTCTTGCAGCTTTATGGTTAGGTTGCTTTTATAAGCTTCTTCAATTCTTTTTAGGTACGCCTGTACTGCTATGAATTTCCCTCTGAGAACTGTCTTTGCTGTGTCCCATAGATTTTGGGCTGGTGTGTGTTCATTGTCATTTATTTCCAGAAAATTTTGATTTCATCTCATTGTTAACCCATTCATTACTTAAAAGTGTGTTATTCAGTCTGCATGAGTTAGTGTTTTTTGTTTTTGTCCCTAGATGTTTGTTTCTAGTTTCAATTCATTGTGATCTGAGAAGATGCTTGGTATAATTTCAATTTTCCTGATTTTGTGAAGGGCTTGTCTTGTGACCTACCATGTGGTCTGTCTTGAAGAATGTTCCATATGCATTTGAAAGGAATGTGTATTTTGTTTCTTTAGGGTGTAAGGTTTGTATATATCAGTTAGGTTCATTTCCTCTAGAGTATTGTTCAATGCCACAATATCCTTGGTGATTTTTTTTGTTTGGAAGGTCTGTCCATTGTTGATAATGGGGTATTAAAATCCCCTACTATTAGTGTGTTGCTATCCATATCCTTCTTGAAGTCCTCCAAGATTTTCCTTATATATTTCGGTACTCCTATTTTGGGTTATATCTTCATGATGAATTGTTCCCTTAAGTATTATGAAATGTCCTTTGTCTCTTTTTATGGCCTTCATCGTAATATTTGTTTTGTCTGAAATAAGTATTGCCATTCCAGCCTTTTTTTTCATGTCCATTTGCTTGATATGTATTTTTCCATCCCTTCACTTTCAGTCTGCATTGATCTTTTGTTCTGAGGTGGGTCTCTTGAAGACAGCATATATGTGGGTCATGTTTTCTTATCCATTCAGCTACCCTATGTCTTTCGATTGGTGCATTTGATCCATTTACATTTAAGGTTATCATTGATTGATACGTATTTATTGCCATTTCCCCCCTTTGTATCTGTGTTCCTCTCTGTCTCTCCCTTTTTCTTCCTATTTTTAAGGCAGACCCTTTAGCATTTCTTGCAATGCTGGTTTGGTAGAGATGTATTCTTTTAGTCTTCTTTTGTCTGGGAAACTCCTTATTTCTCCTTCTATTTTGAATGTGAGCCTTGCTGGGTAGAGTATTCTTGGTTGCAGGCCTTTGTTTCCCATTACCTGGGATTTTTTTTGCCATTCCCTTCTGTTTTGTATTGTTTCTGTTGAATAATCATTTGATAACCTTATTGGAGCCCCCTATATGTTATTTGCTGTTTATCTCTTGACGCTTTTAGGATTCTCTCTTTATCTTTGAAATTTGCCATTTTAATTATAATGTGTCTTGGAATGGGTCTGTTTGGATTTATCCTCATTGGGACCCTCTGTGTTTCCTGAAATTGAGTAACATTTTCAATCATCATGTTAGGGAAATTTTCTCTCATTACTTTTTAAAAATTTTATTGTTGTTGTGTTACATCCATCCCCTTTTTGCTCCCTCTCATTACTTTTTTTTAACAGGTTTTCCATTCCTCGTTTCTCTTCTCCTTCTGGTAACCCTATGATATGGATATTATTGCTTTTCATGTTGTTCTGCCGCTCTCTTAAAAACCTCTTCATTTTTGTTCAGTCTCTTTTCATTCTCTTGCACTCTCTTGGAATATATTTCTATGTTGTCTTCTGGCTCGCTGTTCTGATCCTCTGCTTCTTCTAGCCTGTTGTTGATCCCTTCTATTATATTCTTCAATTCAGAAATTGTATTCTTCATTTCCTCCTGGCTCTTACTAATAGTTTCTAAGTCCTGCTTAACGCTGGTGTAGGTCTCAGTAAGTTCCATGTAGCTTCCCTAGAGTTTTTGTAGTTCCTCTGGAGTTGTTTATAGTTTTCTTTGAGCTGGCTGAGCTCATTGAGCTTCTCTATCTCATTATTTTGAATTTCATATCTGATAGTTTGCTTACCTCTGTTTCATTTAGTGATCTTTCTGGGGATTCTTCCTTTCCTTTTGGTGATGGACTGTTTTTCTCCCCATTTTTAGGTTTGGTTGTAATCCAATCAGACTGTGATCAGCTGCTAGGCTAAGGAACAGCCCAGGCTGGAAGGATTGATTTAGTTGTAATCCCATCAATCTGTGATTCACCACCAGGCTCAGGTGCTGCTTGGAGTGACAGACCGATTCAGTTGTAAATCAATAAATCAGATGCCAAACTCAGGATCTGCTGGACTAGACAGAGATATTCAATTGTAATCCAATGGATCAGCCACCAGCTCAGGTGCAGTCTGGTGGACAGATTGAGATGTAAATCAATGAATCTGTGATCACCCACCAGGCTCAGGAGCTGCTGAGCTAGACAGCAAGGTACAATTGTAACCCAATGAATCTGTGATTAGCCACCAGGCTCAGGTGGCTCTAGTCTTGGCTGAAAGATTCTCTTGTAATCCAATGAATCTGTGATCAACTGCCAGGCTAAGGGGCCGCTGGGCTAGACTGAAAGATTCAGTTGTAATCTAATGAGTTTATGATCAGCCGTCAGGCCCAGAAATTTGTTTCCAGAAATTTGTCCATTTCACCCATGTTGTCAAGTTTCTTATCACATAGTTGTTTGTAGTAATTTCTTACAATTCTCTGTATTTCCATTGTATCAGTTGTGATTTTTCCTCTTTTATTTCTGATTTTATTTATTTGGGTTCTTTCTTTTTCATGATAAGTCTGGTTAAAGGCTTGTCAATTTTGTTTGTCTTCAAAGAAGCAGCTCCTGGAATTTCTGTTCCTTTGAATTGTTCTTTTAGTCTCTAGATCATTTAATTCTGCTCTGATTTTCATTATTTCCTTCCTTTTACTTGCTCTGGGCTTTGTTTATTTTTGTTCATCCAGTTTTTGTAGCTTTATGGTTAGTTAGCTTGTTTATTTGAGGTTCTTCTATTCTTTTTAGGTAGGCCTGTATTGCTATGAACTTCACTCTTAGGACAGCCTTTGCCATGTTCCATAGCTTTTGGCTGCTGTGTGTTCATTTTTACTTGTTTCCAGAAACTTTTTGATTTCTTCCTTGATCTTATTGTTAAGCCATTCATTATTTAATAGCATGTTATTCAGTCTCCATGAATTTGAATGTTTATGTGTTTTTTCCTTAAGGTTGGATTCTAATTTAAAGCCATTGTGATCTTTGAAGATGCTTGTTATGATCTGTGGAGGTTTGTTTTGTGTCCTACCATTTGTCCTATCTTTGAGAATGTTCGATGTGCACTTGAAAGGAGTGTGTATTTTTTTTCTTTGGGGTGAAAAGTTCTGTATATATCAGTGAAGTACATTTGATCTAGAGTGTTGCTCAATGCCACAGTATCCTTGGTGTTACTTTACTTGGGAGGTCTTTTGATTCCTTCTGTTGTGTTCTTCAATTCAGAAATTTTATTCTTCATTTCTTCTTGGATCTTATTAATAGTTTCTGTGCCTTTTAAATGCTTGTGTAGTTCTTAGTAACTTCCTTGTAGCTTCCCTACAGTTTTTCATAGTTGGAGTTGTTTATAGTTTTCTTTGAGCTTGCTGAACTCATTGAGCTTCTCTAGCATCAATATTTTGAATTCCATGTCTGATAGTTTGCTTGTCTTTATTTCATTTACCACTTTTTCTGGGAATCCCTCTTTTTTTTTTTTCCATGTGGGGTTCTTTGTCTCCCCATGTTAGGTGACTCTTCTTGTTTGTTTCTGCTTCTTAGATTGGGCCACTTTAACTTACTGTCTTTGGGGTGTGACCTTCTGTCATGTAGAGGTGTGCTTTCTTTCTTTCTTTTTTTTAAAAGATTTTATTTCATTATTTTTAGAAAGAGGGGAAGAGAGAGAGGCAGAGAGGGAGAGAGACATCAATGTACGGTTGCGTTTCACCTGCCTCCAGCCACAGACCTGGCTGGAGACCTGGCTTGCAACCTGGTTATGTGCCCTGGCTGGGGAATTGAACCTGCGACCTTTGGGTTCGCAGGCCGGCGCCTTAACCACTGTGCTACCAGCCAGGGCTGAGGTGTGCTTTCTTTACTTCCTGGATCCACCTCTGTGATTTCCGATCTTGTCCCAGCCTGGGCCTAGTCATCCTGTTGGAACCTACCAGAGATCCACTGTCTTTTTCTGTGTCCTTTAGTTTTTAATCCAACCAATCTATGATCAACTGTCAGGTTTAGGCAAACTGTGCAGGGCATATTGATTCCTATGGGTGGGCTATGACTTTCCCTCAGAAAATGCTTTTGGAATAGAGTAGTCTGCCTGAGGTGTGGGAATGAGTCAGCACTACATCTCCATTGGCTGTTGCTTATTTCTTTCCTCAAAGCAACTGCCCCAAAACTCTCCTTTAGCATCTCTAATCCACTCTGCCCTCCCTCTGCTGGAGCCCACATTAAGTGGGTACCAATACATTTTCATGTGTGGTCCCTTTAATAATTCTCTGTCCCTAGCTGTCTCAGGCTAGTAAACCCTGTGGCATTTTGTTTTTCCCAGCTGGATGCTGTTTCACTCTCAGCTTTGTTGCTGGGTGTTTGGAACCCACCCTTCTCAAGTGGACTCCCAGGCTGCTGACTTGTTTTCCTATCCCATCAGCTGCCACAGGTGGGAGTTCAGCCACCCTTCTCATGTCTTTGCACTTACTTCTAGTCATGTTGTGATGAATCAGCCTCTTCTGTTCTGCTCATGATTATAAGGCTTCTCTTCAGCTGGTATTCTGTTGGTTATTCCAGATTATTTCTCCACAATTAAGTTGTAATTCCAGATTGGTCCTGGGAGATCACTGTAGCTCCACTTACTCTTCCACCATCTTGGTTTTCTGCACTGATCTTTTGATTTTTTTAAAGTTTCTATTTCACTTATTTCCACTCTGATATTATTTCCTTTCTTCTACTTACTCTGGGCTTTGCTTTCTGTTTTACGTTTTTTTTTTTCTAGTTCTTGTAGATGTAGATTTAGATTGTTTATTTGAGTTTTTCCTTGCTTGTTCAGGCAGGCCTGTAATATTATGAACTTTCTCTCAGGACTGCTTTGGTTGTTGTGTATTCATTTCATTTGCTTTCAGGTAATTTTTATTTCTTTCTTGATCCTATTGATAATCCATTCATTATTTAATAACATGCTACTTACCCTCCATGTTTTTGAATGTTTTGAGTTTTTAAATTGAGGTTGCTTTCTAGTTTTATGCCTTTGTGATTCAATAAAAATGTTTGATTTAAATTTTCTTTAATGTTAAGGCTTATTTTGTGTCCTAACATGTGGTCTATATTTGACAATGATCCACGTGCACTTGAGAAGAATGGTATTCTGCTGCTTTTGGATGAAATGTTCTGTAAACATCAATTAAACCCATTCAATCTAGTGTGTCATTTAAGGTTGCTGTTTCCTTGTTGATTTTTTGTCTTGGAGATCTATCCATTGGTGACAGTGGGGTGTTAAAATCCCCTATATGACTGTATTACTGTTGATCTCTTCCTTAAAGTCACCAAGATTTTTTTTTACATGTTTAGGTGCTCCTATTTTGGGTGCATATTTGTTTACAATAGTTATTACCTCTCGTTAGATCAAACCCTTTAGTATTACATAGTGACTTTTTTTTGTCTTTTGTTATGGCTTTTGTTTTAAAGTATTTTGTCAGGTACAGGTATTGCTACCCTAGCTTTTTTTCCCATTTCATCTCTATTTGCATTGAATATTTTTTCCACCTTTTCACTTTTAGCCTGTGTTCTTTTGTTCTGAAGTGGGTTGTGGGCATATGTTTTACTTATCTTGGATATATTCTTAGGAACAGAATTGTAGGGTCATGGTAATTCTACATTTTATGTTTGTTGGTACTGCCAGACTGTTGCAAAGTGGCTGTGTGCTCATACATTTCTACAGTAGAGTTGGGGAGGGGTTCCAATTTGCATGTCAATGCTTGTTATTATCCATATTTTTATTATAGCCTTCCCAGTGGGTGTAAAGTGGTTTCTGCTGACTAATGATGCTGAGCATCTTTCCATCTGCTTATTGAACATTTGTATGTTTTCTTTGGAGAAATATCTGTCCAAATCCTTTGCCCATTTTTAAATTAGATTATTTGTCCCTTTATTTTAAATTTATTTTTTTTAAATTTTTATTTTCAGAGAGAGGGGAAGGGAGAGAGGCATCAATGTATGGTTGCCTTTCACCTGCCTCCAGCTGTGGACCTGGCTGGAGACCTGGCTTACAACCTGTTTGTTGTGCCATGGCTGGGAATTGAACCAGTGACCTTTGGGTTCCCAGGCTGGCACCTTATCCACTGAGTCACCAGCCAGGGCCTGTCCCATTATTTAATTGTAGAACTTTTGTATATTCTAAACAAAAGTCCTTATTAGATAGATAATTTATAAAATTTTACCATTATTCTGTGGATTGTATTTTAATTTTTTTGATGGTGAGTTTCAGGGCACCAAAAATTTTTTTATTTTAATTAATTTATTGTTGTTGTATTACATGTATCCCATTTTTCCCTCACTGCTTTCCCCTGTTCCTCCCTCATATCCCCTCTCCTACAGTCAATCCCACATGTTCATCTCCATGTCCATGGGTCATTTATACTAGTTCCTTGACTAAACTGTTCCCCTTCTTTGCCTCTTTCTATCCCTCCCCTCTGCAAACAGAAAGTCTGTTCCTTGTTTCCATGCCTCTGATTCTATTTTGCTTGTTTGTTTGTTTTGTTCATTACTGTCCTGTACTAGGTGAGATCATATGGTATTTGTCTTTCACTGACTGGCTTAATTCACTAGGCATAATACTCTCCAGTTCCATCTATGCTGTTGCAAAGGTTGGAGTTCCAAATTTCTTTCGTCTGTGTAGTATTCCATTGTGCAAATGCACCAAAGATTTTTGATCCATTCATCCACTGATGGGCACTTAAGCTGTTTCTAGCACTTGGCTGTTGAAACATAGCTGTTATGAGCATAGGGGTACATAGGTTCTTCTGAATTGATATTCAGGATTCTTTGGGTATAATGCTGGCAGTGGAATTGCTGGGTCAAAAGGCAGTTTCATATTTAGTTTTTTGAGGAAATTCCACACTATTTTCCTTTTTTTTTTTTTTTTTAATTTTCTTTTTTTTTTCATTAAAGATTTTATTTCATTATTTTTTAGGGAGAGAGGCAGAGAGGGAGAGAGGCATCAATGTATGGTTGCCATTCACCTGCCTCCAGCCACAGACCTGACTGGAGACCTGGTTTGCAACCTGGTTATGTGCCTTGGCTGGGGAATCGAACCTGCGACTTTTGGGTTCGCAGGCCGGCGCCTTAACCACTGTGCTACCAGCCAGGGCCACACTATTTTCCATAGTGGCTGCACCAATCTGCATTCCCACCAACAGTGCACTAGGGTTCCCTTTTATCCACATGCTTGCCAGCACTTGTTGTTTGTTTTTTTTTTTTTTTTTTTTTTT